>CAUYPK010158449.1:0-15280 GCA_963574355.1 Loris lydekkerianus | reverse complement strand
TAGGTACTAGTTCTTCTTTAAAGGTTTGGTAGAATTCTGATGTAAAGCCATCTGGTCCTGGGCTTTTGTTTTTAGGGAGATTTTGTATAGTTGATGCTATTTCAGAACTTGATATAGGCCTGTTCAACATTTCCACTTTGTTGTAGCTAAGTCTTGGTAGGTGGCCTACTTCCAGGTTAGTTGATTTCTTTCAGATTTTCATGTTTCTGAAAGTAGAGTTTCTTGTAGTATTCATTAAGGATTTTTTGAATGTCTGAGGGGTCTGTTGTTATTTCATCATTACCATTTCTGATTGATGAAATTAGAGATTTGACTTTTTTTTTTCCTGGTTAGGTTGGCCAAAGTTTTATCTATTTTATTGATCTTTTAAGAAAACCCAACTTTTGGATTTATTGATCTGTTATATAATTCTTTTGTTTTCAATTGCATTCAATTCTGCTCTGATTTTGGCTATTTCTTTTCTTCTACTGGGTTTGGGGTTGGAGCGTTCTTCCTCCTTCAGTTGCTTGCGATGTCCCATTATGTTATTAACTTTCTTTATGTTTTCTTGAGGAAGGCTTGCAGTGGTATAAATTTCCCTCTTGGGACTGCCTTTGTAGTATCCCAGAGGTTCTGGTAATTTGTGTCTTGATTGTTGTTTGGTTTGAAAATTTTGGTGATTTCCCTCTTAATCTTGTTTATAACCCATCTATCCTTCAGCATATGGTTGTTTAGCTTCCATGTTTTTGTATGGGTATGCTGGTTCCTGTTGTTATTGAGTTCAACTTTTATTCCATGATGGTCTGAGAAGATGCAAGGAATAATTTCTATTTTTAAAAATTTTCTGAGGTTAGATTTGTGGCCTAGGATGTGGTCGATTTTGGAGTATGTTCTGTGGGCTGATGAGAAGAATGCATATTCAGATTTTTTGGGATCTAAGACATGAAATCATAAGAATTCTAAAAGAAAATCTTGGAAAAACTCTTCTGGATACCTTCCTAGGCAATGAATTTATGAAGAAGACCCTAAGGGCAACCGTGGCAATAACAAAAATAAATAAATGGGACTTGATTAAATTAGAAGATCTTCTGCACACCCAAGTAAACAATCAATTGACCAAATAGACAATCTACAGAATGAAAGAAAATGTTTGCATGCTATACATCAGATAAAGGGCTAATAACTAGCTACAAAGAACATAAGTGAATTAGCAAGAAAAAAAAATCAAATAACCTCATTAAGACATGGGCAGAAGATACGAACAGAAGCTTTTCAAAAGAAGATAAAATAATGGCAAATAAACATATGAGAAATGGTCAATGTCACTAACCATCAGAGAGATGCAAATTAAAACCACAATGAGATATCACCTAATCCCAATGAGAATGGCTTTTATTAAAAAAAAAAAAAGAAGTTCCAAAATAATAGATGTTGATATGGATGTGAGGAGAAAGAAACACTTATACACTATTTGTGGGACTACAAACTAGTACAACCTCTATCAAAAATAGTATGGAGATTTCTCAAAGAACTAAAAGTAAACCTACCATTTGATCTATTAATAGCAATCCCATTAGTGGGTGTTTACCCAAAAGACAAAAAGTCATTTTATCAGAAAGACACTTGCACTCAAATGTGTATTGCAGTACAATTCATAATTGCAAAGATATGTAATAGACCCAAGTCCCCATAGATTCATGAGTGGATTAATAAAATATGGTAAGAATATATGTATGTGTATGTGTATATGGAGTACTACTCAGCCATAAAGGGAATGAAATGATGTCTTTTGCAACAATTTGGATGGAATTGGAGACCATTCTCCTAAGTAAAGTATCACAGGAATGGAAAAACAAACACCACATATACTCACTTATCAGCACTCATGTAGACAGATAGAAGTAAAACCCTACAGAAATCAAACAGGTTGGAGCAGGTAGGAAGGGATTGGTCAAATTATACCTAGTGGGTACAATGTGTACTATCTGGGTGATGGGGATGGGCACACTTATAACTTTGACTAAAGCAGTATAAAACTAATCCATGTAACAAAAACATTTGCATCCCCATAATGTTCTGAAATTTAAAAAAAAAATTTAAAAACAGAAAGAAATAATAGCGTAAAACTTCCAAAAACTTGAGAAATAAATAAATACCCAATACAGGAAGACCTTAGGGCACCAAACAAATTCAACCCAAAAAAGACTACCCCAAGTCACCCAATAATCACATGTTCCCAAGTCAAAGACAAAGAGAAGATCTTAAAAACAGTGAGAAATGAGAAGCAAATAACAAAGTAGCTCCAATTTGTCTGGTAATGAGCTTCTCAACTGAAACTCCATTGGCCAAGAGGGAGTGGAATGACATTTTCTAAGAGGAGAGAATTTCACAAACAAGGAAATGCTGAGAGAATTAATCACCACCAGATGAATTCAGCAAGAAGATATAACAATTATAAATATCTTGCATGAATTGCTAAAGAGAGTGTTTGTCTTTTTTTCAGATTAAGAAAATATCTTCCTAGGCAAAGAATGTGCAAAAGAAAACTTTTCAAAGTATAGAATTATGTGGTAAAATTAAGTACATGGCCAAAGCCAGAATACTCTATTGTTGAATTTGTGGTATGCAATCCACTCATAACTCTAGAACAAAGCCCAACAGACAAACCTATCAGAAACAACAGTAGCTACAGCAATGAGTGAAGAAATAGGTAATTTAAATATATGGAAATTGAAACAACTGAGAGTCAAAGGGAGGGGAATGGGATAAAAATATATAACTTTTTGTGTTTTTGCCTTTGTCTCTACTCTTTTATTTGTTTTCTAAGATAACTTGTCATCTCTTTAAAATATCGTGTTACATCCATAAAATGTTTTTTTTTAAGCCTCATGGTGACCACAGCACAAAAGTGTATAATAGATTCACTAAAAATAAAAAGAACAAATTAAAACCTACTACCAGAGATATTTCCCTAACTACAAGGGAACATATTAAGAAAGGAAGAAAGAAAGAGAGGAGTCACAAAACAACCAGAAAGCAAGCAACAAAATGCCAATATTAAAGTCTTTCTTATCATCAATAATAATACTAAATGCAAACAGTTTCAATTCTCCAAGTAAGCAGCATAGAATGGAGGAATGGATTTTAACAAAGGACCCAGTGTGCACTACCTTTAAGAAACTGACTCCACCTACTAAGATACGTAGACTGAAGCTGAATGGGTAGAAAAAGATATGGTATGCAACTGGAAACCAAAAAGAAGTAGAAGTGGCTATACTCATATTGAATAAAGCAGACTACAAATAGACCATAAAAACAGATAAGAAAGGTCACTATCTAATGATAAAGGGTCAATTCAGCAAGAGGATATAACAATTATAAATATCTATGCACCCAACCTTGGAGTTCTCACGTATATAAAAGAAATATTAATAGACCTAAAAAGGGAGAGGTAGACTACAGTACAATAATAGTAGGAAACTTTAATACTTTACTCTCAGTGATGGACAGATCCTCCAGGCAGAATATCAACAAAGAAATGTCAAAGTTAAACTGTGCACTAGATCTAATAGGCCTAACTGACATTTATAGAACATTTCACCCAACTGATGCAGAAAACATCCTTTTTTATCAGCATGTGGAACATTTTCCAAGATAAATCATATCTTATAAGACTAATTTAAATAAATCTACCAAGTTGACCTTCTAAAAATCCAATTCCACTTTGGTTTAAGCCAGTTATTCCAGGGAAATGTATTACGTTTGCCTGAAGAGTTTGTGAAATTTATGAAAAGGTAAGAAAGAGATTAATTTCAAATAAGGCTATCTAATCTTTAGCTACCTGATTCTTTTCAAGATATATTGGCTTGAAAAAACTCGTTAGCTTTAAATAGAAGAAATAATTGCTCTTGCATATATAAAGTACCATGGTCCTATACCTCATTAGCATGTCTCATAGTATGAATGTGTGATAAAACTTTGAAGCCTACTTACAGAAGATTTCTTGAAAATTAAGTTAGATATTTTTTAAAAGGAAAAACAAAAATCTCCTCACCTACACAGACTTGCAGTATAAGGGTAGACTAAGAAACAGTCCATCTTGAACAGATCCACAGAAAAATGTCATTCCATTTTCAAAACAACACTGAAAATCCTGGGACATGACTTCCATCACTTGCTGTCATAGTAATAGATGCTTCAGATGTAACTGAGTTAATGCAAGGATTCTTTGAGACCTGATAATTGTCTTAAAAAATCTTAGGTAGGAAAATTGATAATGGACTCTCTATATCTAGAATCTACTGACATTGTGTCAGAGAGACTTGGATTTCTGTGGGAATCTGCCACTTAAAAGGCAGGATCCTGTCTCAGTGCCTGTTGCTTAGTGGTTAGGGCACCAGCCACATACAACAAGGCAGGTGGGTTCAAACCTGGCCCAGGCCTGCTAAACAACAATGACAACTGCGACAAAAAAAAAAAAAAAAATAGCCAGGCATTGTGGTGGGCACCTATAGTCCCAGCTACTCGGGAGGCTGAGGCAAGAGAATTGCTTAAGCCCAGGAGTTTGAGGTTGCTGTGAGCTGTGACACTACGGCACCCTATGGAGGGGAACACAGAGAGACTCTGTCTCAAAACAATATCCTTTTGCACATGTGCCCAGCTGGGCATCAGCTGGAGGGCTGAAACATGGCTGCTAGTCTCCCTAAATTCTCATGAGCTCCTTTGCTAAGTGCAGAATTGTTATCAAATGAGGTAAATATGCTATTTGTTGATTTGAAAAGTTGTCTGAGTCATATTAACATAAAAAATAAGTTACAATATGGTATAAAGTATGTAAGTGCATTTATATCAGTGTATTGTTATATATTTATATTAGTTCCTGGCTAATTATGTGTTCAAAGACAGTGATCCCCAAGCTTTTTGGCATCAGAGGTCAGTTTCACGGAAGAAAATTTTTCCCCAGAGTAGGGTTAGAAGGTTTTGATATTAGTCTGCAAGGAATTGATTTATCATTGTCTCTGTGCAGTCCAACCTATCTGCCTGCTAGTGATAATTATATTTTCAGCCACTCCCCAGCACTAGCATCACTGCCTCAACTCCAGCTTAGATCATCAGACATTAGATTCTCATAAGAAGCAACCTAGATCCCTCACATGTGCAGTTTACAGTAGGGTTTGGGCTCTTCTGAGAATCTAATGCTACCCTTGATCTGACAGGAGGCAGAGCTCAGTATGTGACACCAGTGATGGAGAATGGCTGTAAATACAGATAAAGCTTTGCTTGCTTGCCCCCCACTCAACTCCTGATTGTGACCTGGTTCCTGACAGGGCATGGACAAATAGTTGTCCATGGCCCAGGGGTGAGGGAGTGCATTTCAGAGACAGAGATGAAACTATAGGTTGTGAATATAAGAGATATATATTTTAGTCTTCTTTCTTGGGTCTGTGGCTATACCTCCTAAAGCCTTTGTAATTTCCTAAGCTGTAAAGGTCTAAGCACATCTCTTGTTCTAATATGTGGTCTTTGGCCCCACTTCCTTACACAGATCTCCTAAATCCCTTAGAATCTCCTGAGTGCTATGAGCATCTTTTCTCCTAATGAGGTGACTCTTATTAGGCATCTTGACAGGGGCTGGCCACCTAAACGGGGCTGGTCACCAGGAAGACCAAGTCCCGATAAGCAGCTTGGAACATTCAGCTCCTCCACCACCACCACCACCATCAGGGAGGGGAGAGACGCTGGAGATTGAGTTATAATAATCAATCATGCCTATATGATGAAGCCTCCATAAAAATTCCTAAGAGACAGAGTTCAGGGAGCTTCTGTCTTGGTGAACATATTCCTGTGCTGGGAGGGTGGTACACCCCAACTCCATGGGGGCAGAGCTTCTGCCTTCAGGACCCTTCCACACCTTGCTCTATATACCTCTTACCCTGGCTGTTCGTCTATGTCCTTTATCATATCCTTAATAATAAATGGGTAAAAGTGTTTCCCAAGTATTCTGAATCAACAGAGGAAATTATCATACCTGAGGAAGGGTGTTGAGGGACCCCTCACTTTTTAGCTAAGGTAGACAGAAGTGTGGGTAACCTGAGGACCCACTGTAATTGGTGACCCATTGAACAAATTTTAGTGGCCCTTATTTAATCCTTTCATTTCACTTGACCTCTTGTGTTGTTTCCAAAAATGGTGGATTTTGTGCAAGATAAAGAAGATGAGATTCTGAAAGCCCCTGGGCAGACTTCCTGTCAAGATTCAACAGCCCCCACAACCTGCCCCCAGCGCACCTGGTCCCTTGTTAGTTACACGATGATCTGCTCCAAAGCACATGGCTCCTCCTTTAAAAGGCCATAATCTCTGTTAGTCAGAGAGAAAGATTTCTCTTCATTCTCCCCATAAGGCATTTGTTATATTAAAAATTCCTGGCTTTTTTGGGCAATCCTTATTGTCTCAATAACTGGATCTTCATACAAAGAGCAACTGGACTTAGATGGAAACCCCCTTGCTGTTTTGAAAACACGACCAGGTACAATTGGCACCTTACATGGGGTAGTCCTGTGGGACTCAGCCCTTAGCCTACAGGACCCTCTCTAAACTCTAGGTAGTTTGAGTCATCATTGAACCATAGAACACTGAGTTGGTATCCCAGAATAGGAAAATTGGGAAGTGACCACATATTTGGTCATAGAAATGCTGGAAGTGTTGAGTGTAATAGAAACAAACTGTTCGTTTTCTTCTTTAAGGTAAACTTGGAGGAGGTATGAAGAGGAGAATAAAGGAAAATAATTTTTTTTTTTTTTTTTGAGACAGAGTATCACTACATCGCCCTTGGTAGAGTGCTGTGGTGTCACAGCTCACAGCAACATCAAACTCTTGGGCTGAGGCAATTCTTTTGCCTCAGCCTCCTAAGTAGCTAGGACTACAGGGGCCCACCACAACGCCGGGCCCGGGCTAGGTTGGAACTCACCAACCTTGATGTATGTGGCTGGTGCCATAAACAATGTGCTACAGGCGCCAAGCCAAGGAAAAGAATTTTAAGAGGAATAAAACTGCTAAATATAGCAAATGGGGTGAGCACTGCTGTATACAAAATGACAAAATTAACAAGTTAATGAACTAATCATCTATATAGCAACTTGCAGTTATCAAAACATTTTCATATATATGTGGATGTGTATATATATAGATAATATAAACATGTATGTGTATATAAGATAGAACAAACTGCTTCTTTCCCAGTGCAAGAACACTATGTTATACCTTCAAGTATATTACTAAGTCATATTACTGTTTGTTTTGAATTTAAAACATCAAAAATCAAACAAACACTTGGAAGACTAGGTTCTAATGCCAGTTACCTCATCAAAGATGCAAACCACTTTTCCTCTCAAATGCATACTTGGACTTACAGTTGTGAAAGCTAGATAAAAGTAGGCATACTTCAGAAAGAAACTGGTCAGTGTTCAGGGATTAATATTTCCATACATTTAAGCCTGACTCCAAAACTGGTATGAGAGCCTGTGTCTAACCAAATCATAGAACGTGTAATATTTGGCGGAAAGAAAAACCAAGTTCATTCTGTCCCAAGGATTTTGGGATGGAGAGCTGGAAAATGATAACCAAGAAATTCCTTGCAGAGCAGCCCAGGCTGAGACTCGGAGATGCACCTGCAGGTAGGGCCAGGTAAGGTAATTAAGAGGCTCTGTGATTAATGTGGTTGCCCATCATCAGCCTGCATTTAGACAGCCCCCAGCCCTGACTTCAACATGCATGTTGGGTCAGTATGCAAAATTAAGTTTAATAATTTTAAAATAAAATAAATTTAAAACCAATTTAACATAAAATAAATTTGAAACCAATTTAATAAAACATTATGGCTTAGAAAAAAAGAGCAAAAGCAAGAGAAGACAAATCTCAGGGCTGATGAATAGTGTTTGTATAGGTTGGGCAAGTTAACTTCTCTATGACTGAGTTTCCTTATGTGTAGAATGGGAGTAGCACCACCCGCTTCAGCAGGTTTTTATAAAGATGAAAACACCTAATGAGTCTTAGTTTGGTACACAGTAAGCACTCCATGGACCCATTAATAGTAGAAGCAACTGCTCTAGAACCTTCCTTAGGAAAAAATAGTCAGCTTTTAACAGAGAACAAACATCAGCTGGGCTGCACACCCTTTTTGTCCAGCTGAATCTTGTCTTTGTCTCTCTAGATCTCACGACACAATCTTAATGATTCTACAAGATGCTCAAGGCATTTACAGAGGACAGATATTAAGACAGAGGTGTCAGTTTATGAGTCCAAGAATCTCTAAAAATGACAATCTATCATGTGCAAACTTGACTCTGGAAAAGTATAAAATATTGACTCTGCCCTTAAGGTACTATCAGCCTTATGGGTGTGGGAGGAGAGGTAGGGGAGATACTTAGAGTTCGGTTGGAAAGACAGACATGCAAAACAAAGTATGTGCATTTCTGAGGCTTCCCTGCAAAAGTGGTCATTTCCAGAGAAGGTGATGACTTTGCTGAGTCTGATGGAAGAGTAGGAACAATATAGGTGATGAGAAGATGCAGGCATGAAATGCAAAGAAAAAAAATGTTATGTTTGTAGTAAAAGCAGCTTGTGAAGGCAAAGGGAGATGAACCTAGAGAGGTAAGTCAGGGACAAATAAACATGATTCCATTGCAAGAAGCCAAGGAATTTATACTTAACCATCAAAGCTTAGGGAGAGCCATTGTTAAATCTTTGCAATGAGATGGACTTGATAAGTTTTTCACCTTGGAAAGATCACTCTAGCTTGGTTTAGAAGTAAGACCACAAGAGAAGCTATGGCTATACTCCGGGCAAGACAGGGGATCACGCTAACAAAACACAGCCACAGTGAAATCAGGAGACGTTCAATAGAAAGAAACAGGCATAATATTAGCAGGGCTTGATAATTGAATGTGGAGGATGTGAGAAGGGTCTTGGCTGATTGAAGTTTCTGGCTGGGACAACAAAATGGATAATGCTCCCAAAACAGAAAACCCAAGTAAAAGCATAGGAGGTCCTAGGAGCTGATGAGTACAGTCTACAGAGATTCAGAGGGATCACTGTGCTCTGTGGTGATCAGCAAAGGTGTGAAAGAGGCCCTTATGTGATGACAGAATGTGATTCGATGTCTTTCAGTAGAAAATTCAGTCCTGATTTGGGTCTTGGATAACTCCACAAAGTGATGGGTGGAAAGAAGGTGTGCCCTGAGAGGAGGAGAAAGGGAAGGAAGCCTGACTTAAAGAGCAGAGAGAACAGCAGCTGCCCACACACCTGAAGGTCTGCCCATCTGGAGAACCATTCCTGTCACTATGATTTTTTTCAAGGCTTCAGACAAAGCAACTGGGACCCTCCACCAAGGTAAGAGTATACTTTGACTATTTTGTCTTCATGTGCATATATTTCCCAAAACACACCACATGCCTGAGACAGGTGTCCCATCCCTTGGGCAAGAGAACGCTATAGAACAGCATATACACAAAGAGATAAGTAGGCACATACATTTTTAGGAAATCAATGTCTTCTTTCATATGAAAGGTTTAGAAAAGGAAAATCTATAAAATGTATAGACATAGGAAATAGATCAAGGCATGGGGCCCAGGGTTGTACCAGGGATTAACTGGGAAAGGCATAAGAGATTATACTGGAGCAATGAAAATATTCTACACCTCACTTAATGTGATGATGACATCATTTGGTAAAGCTACTAAAAATCACTGAATTGTAGACTTAAATTTAATGACATGTAAAATATACTTCAATAAAATTTATTTTATTTTATTTTATATATTTTTTGAGACAAAGTCTTGCTCTGTAGCACCAGCTGGAATGCAGTGGTGCCATCATAGCTCACTGCAACCTCAGAATACTGGGCTTATGTGATCTAGTCTCAGCCTCTGGAGTACCTGGGACTACAGACCTGCACCACTACACTGGGCTAATTTTTCTAATTTTTTGTAGTGACAGGGTCTTGCTTTTGCTCAGGCTGCTCTCAAATTCCTGTCTTCAAGCAATCCTCCTGCCTTGGCCTCCCAGAGTGTTAGGATTCCAGGCATGAGCCACCACATCTGGCTTAAGGTTGTGTTTTATAAAAGGAAATCAATTTTCAGATTTGATTTCCAACTTTTATGCATGGTCTTTCCTGAAAAAAACCCGCCTGAGAAAGCACCTATGTTTAAGGTTATATAAAATTTGCTTTGCTGTCTCCCCTTTAAGTTAGCCAAAAAGGAAGAAAGTCGTGTTCTTATCCTATTTTTCATTTTTATTATGGTATAAAAATCCTCCCAGTTGCCAACAAGTAGGCCATCCTGAATATTAGTTATTGAGTTATCTCTTTTAATGAATGATTAAGACCTAGGGGGTTTCCATCTTTCTCTTCTTTTTAATTTGGTTGAGAGTGTGGCCTAGTATTAGAAACAAAGTGTTTTAACCTGTGTTGAGAGTTCTGCGTTCAGATATACCATAAAATGGGGCAGGCCAAGTATGGACAGTTTTCCTTGGAGGACCTCCCATTTCCACACCTCAGCTCCTGTCAAGAAACACATCTGGAGGAGAGTTCTACAAGAGCCAGGCAGCAATGGCATTGATTCAAAACATCTTCCAGGTATTTAAATGTGTGCATTTCTTACAACTCTTCTCAAGATTCATCCACAGGTTGTGTTATTAGCTAGAGGAAACAATCACTTTTAACAGAGGAAGCTGAGGTATTCAGTGACACTACCAAAGTTTTCAAGATATGTTAGATAAAAACCATGAATAAAAACTTCACATGACATCTTCAGGGTCTGTATAAATAAGTCAAGAATGTGATGAGTGCTTATTTCATCCAGCCGCACTCTGGAATATACAATCCAGCTTGGAAGGAGCCCACGTGCTGCCCAGACTCATACTCTATTTGCATTCACTCTCCCAATCTCTTGACAAGTGTTTGATTCTCTCTCCTCTGTGCTCAAACCTCCACCTCCCCACTCTCAGCTGATGACCTCCCCTCCCATTTCCCTAAGAAATTAGACAGTTGGATGAGACCTTCCACAAGCTCCTACACCATACCTCTCCTCCCACCCTCATCTCTTCCCCTTTCCTCCATCTTCTCTCCCATTTCTCTGGGTGAATTGTGAGTGCTCCTGGCTAAAAGCAACCCTCCTGGTGTTCTGGTCCTGTCTCCTTCTGCCTGTGCCAGGATGCGTCTCACTGGTCTCCACCTCTTCCCTACATTGACCCGTTACCCTCTCACCTGCACCAGCACGATCACCCTCACTAGCCCCCTGTCCTCCCATTTTTTTAACAACAAAACTCTTTGGGCTCGGCACCCATAGCACAGTGGTTATGGTTCCAGTCACATATATTAAGGCTAACAGGTCAAGCCCAGCCCAAATAGCCAGGTGTTGTGGTGGGTGCCTGAGGTCCCAGCTACTTGGAAGGCTGAGGCAAGAGAATCACTTAAGCCCAGGAGTCTGCAGTTGCTGTGAGCTATGATTCCCCAGCACTCTACCGAGGGCAGCAGCTTGAGACTCTGTCTTAAAAAAAAACAAAAAAAACAACAACTCTTTGAAAAGCTTATCAAAATGACTTATCTTTTTCTATCCATTCTCTTAAAACCACTCAAATCAGATTTTGTGCCTCCACCACTTCACTGAAACCTTTCTTTCCATGGTCACCAATAAATTCCATATTGCAAAATTCAATGGTCAATACTTAGTCTCATTTTACTCGAGCTGTTACAGCAGTTGGCACAGTTGATAACTCCTCCTTGAAAAATTATCTTCACTTAGCTTTGAGAATGCCCAGTGTCTGGTTTTTCTCCCACCTTTCACCTCTGCAAAATAAATAAATGCATAAAATAAATGAAAGAATTGATAGGTTATTTCTTCTAAATGTTCATGTGGCACAGAGCTGAGAATTTCTCTTTTTTTTTTTTAACACTCACCTATTAGGTAGACTCATCCACCAGGTAGGCTCTAGTATGTATAAGATGATGATGAGCTCTAGCCAGGACCTCTCCCTGACTTTCAACTTGCATATCCAAATGCTTGCTCTACATCTCTATTTTTATGGTCTAGCAAGTCCCTTAAATTCAATGTCACAAGGCTTTCTTGCTGACAAGGAGATCCAGAACTTTGTCCTAAATAAACCTGAGACCATACTTCCCTTTGCCAAGCCGTCATCAACTTAAACTATCTCCTTGTGGTTAATAAAAGGCATGGAATCACCAAAAGATGCCCCAGTGGATCCCCTAAATTCCAGGCAAATTCCTCTCTTCTTCTGTCAGTGTCAGTACCCTACCTCTTCATGAGATCTGCTCCAGGAATCTATCTGCAATAGACTGAAGGTTTGTGTCCCCCTAAAATTCACATGTTGAAACCTTAACCTCAAAGTAATGATATTTGAAGGTGAGGCCTTTGGAAAGTAATTAGGTCATGAGGATAGGACCCTCATGAATGAGATTAGTACCTTTATTTTAAAAGGTCTGACACGTGAGAATATAATAAGTCATCAGTCTAAAACCTCACCCTGATTTCAGACTTCCAGCCTCCAGGACTGTGAGAGATAAATTTCTGTTGTTTATAAGCCAGCCAGTCTGTGACACTTTGTTGTAGCAGCCCTGACTAAGTAAGACATTACCATATGAACAGTCATTGTCATGATGGCCCAGCAATGGACAATTAATGGTAGCAGTAGATGGATTGGCCTTAGTGGAGGAAGCAATCCTGCTGGGTACATGCATCCCATCTAGCCCCTCCACCATCCCTACTTTATTCATAGGCCCATTGTGCAAGTACTGAGGAGGCATTACTTTCCCTAGGATATTTTACGTAACCACCCCCACTCCCCTGAGCACTAATAAAACTGTGTTAATCATGTTTCTTCAACCATGATGCATTATAATGATTTATTTTTCTGCAGGTCCAGCTCAGACTGTGAATGCCTTGAATACCAAATTATGAGAGCCATCTTTGTAGTCTGAATGCCTAGCTCATAGTAGGGTCCCAGTAAACGTTCACTGAATGAATGAAGAAACTACTGTATTCATAGGTTCTGTATCGTTTTCCAAAATGAAAACATACATACAATTGTAGCAGAAAATGGAGACAGAGAGGGGTGAGAAGGACATGGGGGGGGGGGGGAGAAAAAGAGAGATGCTTAGCTTTTGCTTCTCCCAAGCAGACTCTTCTTTGTCAAAAAGACTGAGAATGGTTTGGGGCATGGAGAGAAAATAATTCTGTGCTTGGGCAAGATGAAGTCCCAAGAGATTTAAGAATAAACTGCCTGGAGTGACAATCACAAAAAGTTAAGTAAAGTAGAGAAGAAAACATGATATTCCATTTTGAATCCTTGGCTACAAGGGAAGTAAAAACCATAATGGAAAGGTTTCCAAAGTAAGGATTGTAGGAGCTAAATTGCTGTGCAAAAAGATTATAAATTTGTCTTCAATGTTTGCTTCAAAGGCATTTATCTGCTTTGATATTTGCCTAAGATTCACGAAGGTGGTGGTTCTTAAATAAGAGAGTTGGCTTCACGTAAATAAGTTCAGAGCCATAAATTTGTGGAGATTTGAACAGAGAGTCAAAATCCTAAATATCAAGAACAGAAATTTACAGTGTACACAAAGCCTGATGCCACCCAAAGCTTGGAACCTAAAAATCAAGAATGTCTACTTTACAGTAAATGCTTTGAGACCAGAGCTGAACTGACACAACTGACAGCCCAGGAGAAGAGTCTGACATGCAATGACCAAGGGATTTAACCCAGGGGTCCAGTGAGGCCCCTAAGAAACCACTGTTATCACTCTAGTTAAAGCTTCATTTATTCACTTATTCATGCAACAATTACTAGGTGCTGGGCCTCCTGCTAGAAGTGACAAATGGAGCCTGGTCAGAAGGGTTAGGGAGATTTATGTTAGAAAAGACATAAGCATGAAAGCCACTTGGTCACTTGGAGACAATAAATCAGCTCTGGGGACTCCAAAAGGACTCCATGTGCTGAAAACAAAGGTAAGTCTGGAAGAAGAGGCAATGGTATGAAAGCAGTCAGAGCAGAGCACCAGAAGCCGGAAGCTATGTGTATCTCAAGGCTGAAGTGAGATACCCAGGGAGTATAAAATGTAAAATGCATCACCTTAAGCAGCCACAGAATGACTTTTATTTACAGTATGCAAAATTCTTTCCCATCTTTTTTTAAAATTTCAAAATGTCAAGGTTGCACGAAGGCTTTTGTCACGTGGATATACTGTATAATGCTGTCAGGGCTATCAATGTGTTCAGTCAAGACAGTGTTCATTGCCCCTGACAGGTTTGTGTGCCTCACCTTCTCCCATCCTTTATGTCTCTTTGTGCCCATGTGTATCCATTGTTTAGCTCCCATTTATTTACTCTTCTCCTGGACTGTCAGTTGTGCCTGTTCAGCTCTGGTCTCAAGAACATGTGATATTTGTTTTTCACTTCTGAGATACTTCACTTAGGATAAAGGTCTTCAGTTCCATACAAGTTGCTGCAAAGGACATTATTTCACTCCTTTTTATCTCTGAGTAATACTCCCTGGTGTGTGTATGTGTGTGTGTAACATTTTCTTTATCCACTCACGAACTGATGGGCATTTGAGTTGATTCCATATCTTTGCAATTGTGAATTGGGCTGCAATTAAATATTTGAGTGCAGGTGTCTTTTTGAGAATATGACTTACCGTATACACACGAGTGTAAGCCGAGTTTTTTCGGCACAAAATTTGTGCCGAAAAACCCGAACTCAGCAAAAATTTTGTGCCGAAAAAACTCGGCTTATACTCAAGTATATACGGTATTTTCCTTGGGTAGATACGCAGTAGTAGGATTGCTGAATCAATCTCCATACCATTTTTCATGGTGGTAGTACTAGTGTGCAGTCACAACATCAGTGTATAAGCCTTCCTTTTTTTCTGCATTCATGCCAGCATGTTATTTTGTGAGAGTTCCTACACTTTTTCATTTCCTGGGCATGAATTAGTGGTATTTATTTTCTTTCAAATCATTAAGTATGATTGCTCTAGGACTTCTTCTCAGCCTTATTTTTTTTATTTTTATTTTTTTTTATCTTAATCTTTTATTGTATTTTTTTTTCATTTCTTTATTTTTTATTGTTGGGGATTCATTGAGAGTACAATAAACCAGGTTACACTGATTGTATTTTTTAGGTAAAGTCCCTCTTACAATCGTGTCTTGCGCCCAAAAGGTGTGGCACACACCAAAGCCCCACTCCCCTCCCTCCTTCCCTCTCTTTGCTCTTCCTTTCTGATTTCATTT
>CAUYPK010158447.1:0-20445 GCA_963574355.1 Loris lydekkerianus | reverse complement strand
TATTATCTTTTGTGTTTGTGTTTGGGTACGGGGCTCTTTTTTTTTTTTTTTTTTTTTTTTTTTTTTGAGATAGAGTCTCACTATGTCACCTCCATAGAGTGCCGGAGCATCACAGCTCACAGCAACCTCAAACTCTTGGGTTTAAGCAATTCTCTTGCCTCAGCCTCCCAAGTATCTGGGACTATAGGCGCCCGCCACAATGCCAGCTATTTTTGTTGTTGTTGTTGCAGTTGTCATTGTTGTTTTAGCTGGCCCTGGCCAGGTTCAAACCCACCAGCCTGGGTGTATGTGACCAGCACCCTCTCCACTGAGCTGCAGGCTTGGCCTGTCTACTGGCTTATTAGTATTGAGTATTTTGGATACTTGCTTTTCCATTCTTATGATACTTTACTGAGAAGATTGTGTTTCAACTCTGTCCAGGTTGATACAAAAGATATAAAATCTCCATCTTTTTATGACTGAATAGTATTCCATACTATACATATACCACAGTTTGTTATTTCATTCATGGGTTGATGGGCCCTTGGGTTATTTCCACATCTTGATGATTGTAAATTGAGCTGCAATAAATGGTTTGGTTTGGTTTTTAAGATAGGGTCTCACTCTGTCACACCAGCTAGAGTGCAGTGGTGTCATCATTGCTCACTACAACCTCAAACTACTGGGCTAAAGGATCCTTCAGCCTTATCCTCCCAGTAGCTGGGTCTACTGGCATGTGCCACTATACCCCGCTGATTGTTTTCTAGTTTTCATAGAGATGGAGGTCTCACTTTTTGTTCAGAGTAGTCTCAGACTCCTGGCTCAGAGCAATCTTCCCGCCTCGTCTCAGCATCTGAATATAATACTGTATTACTCATTCAGAACACTCTAGTACTATAATGGTGATGTATAAAGCAATTTTATTTCTAGTAAATATTCTAACCATAATATAATTCTAGAGTGTTAGGATTACAGGAATGAGCCATCAGGTCTGACTTCAGATAGTTTGTAAAGTCAAGTTTTACAAAACCTTCATTCAGAAACAGATAATCCAAAGGGACATTACCAAACTTATTTTGTGAGACTACTAAAACCTAAAGTTATTTTAAAATATATAGAGAATGATACCACTTTTATGAAGTCTGAAAACTTCAAACTTACCCTATTATGTATGAGAATATTCATTAATAGTATAAAAACACATGAGAATGGCAGATACCAGCTTTATAGCAGCAGTAACTTCTGGAAAACAAAGGAGATGAATGAGAAAGAGGATTTCAGTTATATCAGTAATGCTTTAATTCTTGGGGGAATAAAACGAAGTCACTTAAAGTAAAATGTTATGATTTTATATGAGTAGTAAATACAGATATTCTTTATACATAAGTGTACATTTAGACTGATTGATAATTTTGTAATTCTACAAATTACATAAGCATATGAGAAGTACAAGCCTAGTTTATAATGCCAAAGTTATGATGAATCAGATAAATTTTATGACTTTCATATACTTTCTAAAAGGTACTCTGATTTTTCTTCATTACTTAGCTGAGAAATATTGAACATTTGTAAATAAATTTTAGGCAAGATGGCAGAAGGCAGAAATGGGAAAGCTCCAAAGGGAAACCTTTTTCAAAGAAAAGATTTTTAAAACGTGCTGAATGAGTATATGTCACAGATCATAGTAAACCAACAGTTGCTACAATGGGGAGCCATTCAAGCCAAAGGATTTAGGAAATACTACCTATGGAGAGGCCAGTCATGAGAGTATAATAGTGATCTCAGCTTGAGTGGAACATGTAGGGAGCAGGAAAAATAAATATTTCCTTTGGGGTATCTCAAAATTATGTAGGAACAATTTCAAACTAGACATAACCCACCACCACCCTATTCCTCCCCAAAATAATCACTACCCTTATAAGTAGTGAATATTGAGAGCAAATGGCTAAGAATTTACACCCACATTTTGGGGATGAGAAGAAGAGTCGGGAAAGTCTTTTTAAAGAGATAGACAAGCAAAGGGCTAATACATTATAACATAAGGCTGAATAAAATAAACCTTCTAACAGAGGGGCAAGGTTGTTAACTCAGACTAGGGGAGGAGTTTGGCAGAGAAGATTGCAAAAACATAAGTAAAATTTCATAGGTAAAGAAGGGAAGAAAACCCAAACCTAAAAGAACAACATTATAAGCACAATGGGTTATAGAGTGGGCTGGGTGACCTCTTCTCCCCAGCACCCCAAGAAGGACCATGTCCTCTAGCCACAGCATTTAGTACCAAATGATGTGGGGCTCATCTCTGATTAACGTCGTCCAGAATCTTGCAAAAAGGTTTTCTGAATGGTGTGACCTTATGACATCATAATTTCAAATACAATTTGTAGGAATGTACAGAAAAAAATGAATATGAAGAATATGTGGTATCTCCATTCATCAGCTACTATGATGACAAAGATGAAATTCAAGAGAGAGAGAGGAGACTAAAACAAGAAATAAAAGGTATGTTACTAGACTTCTTGTTAGATTACTTTTGCTGTAGTTCCTTAATTTTTTTTTTTTTTTTGTACTATCTTTTCCTTTAGGGGTCTTGGTTAGCATAGACAATATTTTTAATAATTACTATAGAAACTAGAACTGTCTTGATCTCCAGAAACTAAATACCTACATCAGAAATCCTGTGTTGCATGGCTGGGGAGGTGGGGGGAAGAGAGAGAGAAATGCTGTGTTACATTCTATTCACAGAAGACATTTTTCTCACATAGTGGTGATTTTAGAATATGTCCAGAAAATACTGCTATCCATCTAGGTTTTTAAAGACTCATTTAAGATTTTTCTGTTTGAAAAGGAATTTTTTCCCTTTTGTACAACTCTAGTATTTTTTATCTTACCTGGGGGGCCTCCCCCAAGAAGTCCTTTTTTTTTTTTTTTTTTCTTCTTCTTTTTGCTCTGTCACCCAGGCTAGAATGTAGTGGCACAGTCATAGCTCACTGCAGCCCTAAACTTCTGAGCTCAAGTGATTCTCCTGCCTCAGTCTCCTAAGTGACTGGGACTACAGGCATGAGCCACCATACCCAGCTATTTTTAAATTTTTTTTAGAGATGGGGTCAGGCTGGTCTCTGACCCAGGCCTCAAGTGATTCTCTTATCCCATCCTCCCAAAGTGCTGGGATTACAGGCATGAGCCATCGTGCCCAGACAAGTCATTTGTTATATACCGCCATTGCAAGCAGAGTTCCAGGTCCATAGCCACCTCTGTGGTTTCTGTATTTACTATAAACTTCTTTCTCAATGTCTTATCATTTAAGTTTACTTTCTCTAAATCTGTGCTTTCTTATTATATATATGGTTTTCCAAGCTACCTCTCTTGCTTGTAGGACAAAATAGTTCTTTTTGAGATGGAGTCTCATTCTGTCACCTTGGGTAGAGTGATATGGCATCATAGCTCACAGCACCTTCAAACTCTTGGGCTCAAGTGATCCTTTTCCCTCAACTTTCCAAGTAACTGAGATTACAGGTACCCGCCATGATACCCAGCTAGTTTTTCTGTTTTTAGTAGAGAAGGGATATTGCTTTTGCTCAGACTGGTCTTGAACTCCTGACCTCAGGCAATCCACCAGCCTCAGCCTCCCAGAGTGCTAGGATTACAGACGTGAGCCACCAAGTCTAGGCAGCTATATTTTTTGAGTTGTTCTGTATATTGCTTTCTGACTCTTTTCCTCTTTTTTGTTATTCTTTTCTAGACTCTCTTAGTTCAAGTCCTTTTCAAAATGAAGTTACTAATTCTGAGGAAAGAGGAATTCTCACAACTCTGGCATATTTTACATATTATATTCAATATAAAATTGTTCTCAACTGCAATTGTCCCTCAGTATTGGTTCTAAGACACACACACCCCCCACATGCCAAAATTCATGCATACTCAAGTCCTACAATTGGCTCTGCAGAATCTGAGTGTGCAAAAAGTCACACATATATACATGGGTTTCACATATCTCAAATTCAAATGCTGTGTTTACTTTTTTTTTTTTTTTTTTTGGGGGGGGGGGGGTGTGATGAGGTCTTACTCTGCCTGAGCTAGAGTACAGTGGTGTCATCAGAGCTCACTGCAACCTCAAACTCCTGGGCTCAAAAGAATCCTCCTCCCTCAACCTCCTGAGTAGCTGGTAGCAGGGAATACAGGCACACGTGTACCAACATGCCTGGCTAATTTTTTCTGGTTTTTGTACCGATAGAGTATCGCTATGTTGCTCAGGCTATTCTCAAACTCCTGGCCTTAAGCAGTCCTCTTGCCTCAGCCTCCCAGTATACTAGTATTACAGACAATAAGCCACCACACCCAGCCTCAAATTCTGTATTTTTAGTCCTTATTTGGTTGCAAAAAATTCAAGTGTAAGTGGGCCAATGAAGTTCAAACCTGTGTTGTTAAAGAGTCAGCTGTGTATAGTACACGAAGATTATCATTAGGCAACTTAATTAGATATACTCTTCCATTTTATCCACGTTTTCTGTAATCAGTTTATAACTTTTATAATCAATAAAAAAAGTTTGTTTTCCTTTTTAGGTAGCTGTTAATAACTCTGTAACATAAATACACTTTGAGGTTCTCTGTGATCCATTGAAATATGTATTTTATGCTTAAAGTTTTTTTGACCCCTTTACTCTTTCAAGATTCTGTTGACATATTAACTTTCATGCCTAACTGTGACTTCATCTCTCACCTACATCTGAGAGAATCACTACCACCAGATTCCTATCAAGTCTCAAGTCCTGACAAAACAACATCAACTCTGACACTAAAACCTAAAACTCACGTGCATGTACACACACAGGAACACACTCCACAAGCTCACGATCTGTATTCTAGGAGAGTAATCCGAGTAGTTCAGCATCTACCTGTAAGTACTGTGGCCAGGCTTTATTTTTAGAGGGTAATTAAAATACCATATGAGACCATCAGAGAGCCATTTGATGTACAGCTTGCTTTACCTTATCTTCAAGGGCTTGTCTCCTTATCACTAGAGAAACTTGAATTAATCAGACATTACTTTTCTTTCTTTTTTTCTTCCTTTCTTTTCTTTTCCTTCTTTCCTTTCTTTTCTTTCTTTCTTCCTTTTCTTTCTTTTCTTTCTTTCCTTTCTTAGACTCTTGTTCTGTCACCCTGGGGAGAGTGCCGTGGCATCTTCATAGCTCCCTGCAACTTTAAACTCCTGGTCTAGAGCTACAGGTGTATGTGCCACCATGCCTGGCTAATTTTTCTAGTTTTAGTAGAGACAGGCCCAGACTGGTATAAAACTCCTGAGCTCAAGCAGTCCTCCCATCTCAACTTCCCAGAGTGCTAGGATTATAGCAGTGAGCCACCATACTTGGCCCAGACATGACTTTTCTTCACAGAACTGATTACTGTTCTTACTTTCATTGTTTAACCTCAATTTTATTTTTTAACCTAGTTAAACCATACTAAAATAACTATCATTGAGTTTCTGAACGTTTTCCATTTTTAGCAATTAGGAATATGGACTTATAGCCATTTAGTTTTTAGTAAGTGATTTTTCTACCTTAGGGTCTTTTCAAATGTCATATTGTTAGCACATTTAAATATCTAGCTTCTCTAAGTTATTTACAGACTTATGAAAGCTCAGCATGGACTGTCTTGCTGATGAATATGCAATAATACTTTTATATGTTCCAGTACTCAAGAAAAATGGGCACATTCCAATGAGTCTCAAGGTACCGTTTATGGAAACAGCAGATAAGAGCACCTACGATAATTGGAGGAAGAGATATCTCTTGTGGAAAAGCATTATGTGGCCTCAAGAAGATAAAAAAATGAAGAACAGGAATAGAGACCATGAGAAGCATAGGAGAGGTGAAAGACATCATGACATGGATGATGATTTTCCCAGGGGCCCAAAAACTCACTCTCCTTCTGGCAGGATTAAAACCCAAAAGGCTCATAAATCCTTTCATCATTCATCGACTTACCATAAGTCAAGAGATGACAAGCTTCCCAAAGCAGGGAAGCGGGGCAAGCGAAAGAAAAAAGAGAAATACTTGGAAGATGATAGCAATGATAATTTATTTCTTATTAAGCAGAGGAAAAAAAAATTCTAAGTTGTTAGTCTCTGATTTGACTTTTCATTGTTTATTTGGTCCTCTGTAGCATTCTGGCAGAATTTTGGTCATCTATGATGAAATAGAATGAATTTTTTGTTTATTCCACCCAGAGTTGCTGAACAAAAACCATAGAGATCTCAGTTTTCTTTGTCCAACAGTTTATTAAGCAAGAAAATAAATAAACTTGGACTTTCCTTGTTCCAATGTCATTTTTACTCAGAATCCTAGGTATAAGAATTATTAATCTTTCCAAGAAAACTTTATAAAAATACTTTGGGGAAAAAAAAAGGCTTATCAAATACAATTCGTCCACAGTGTATAGATTAAATCCTGCAAGGGAGAAAAATTAACACTAACAAGAAATTTTAAATCGTTTTCAGGTTTAAACATTGGAAAAGACAATAGATATAAATTTAAATCCAGCTTTTCTTCTTTCTGAAGTGTTTGTCAGAATCTTTCTTTAGATAAAACATCCACAAACTATAAAAACAAAGGTATCATCGTTGAAGCACTGAAAAGGCAGGAAATTGGGCTTTAGCAAATACCGATAAGGAATCCATCCATCTTGTATATATGTCATAAGACAGACTTTCTAAACAAATCAGAGTCATCAAAACTTTTAATATTGGCTCAGCACCTGTGGCTCAAGCAGCTAAGGCGCCAGCCACATACAACTGAGCTGGCAGGTTCAAATCCAGCCCAGGATTCAAACAATAATGACGGCTACAACCAAAAAATAGCCAGGAATTATGGCGGGCACCTGTAATCCCAGCTACTTGGAAGGCCATGGCAGGAGAATCGCTTGAGCCCAGGAGTTGGAGGTTGCTGTGAGCTGTGATGCTATGGCACTCTACCCAGGGCGACAGCTTGAGGCTCTGTCTCAAAAAAAAAAAAAAAAAACTTTTAATATCACAGTGAAGTAGTTTTTGATCATTTTTGCAGACACATTTCATCAACTCAGATTTGTAGAGATGAATAGTACCTAATTAAAAACTTTGTTTTTATGAATTTAACTGTCACAAAACTATACAGAATTTTTTGTACTTGTGAACCTTTTGTGCTTATTAAAGCCTTATGTTTGAATAAGAAAAATAAAATATCTGAAATAGAGTAAATGTGTCTATTATATAAAAAGACAATGAGTGTTTGAGTGACAGAGGACATAGTTGTGTTGGCCAGATGACAGAAGTTACAACATTACCATAAACTGGAGTAAAAAAATGCCTCTGTTGCCAAAGCACAAGCTCTCTGCCAGAATAAAACAGTATGGAGTCAGTTAAATAGGACAATTTTATAATATTGGATTCTTAAATTTGTATTTTATTCTTTGGAAAGTGTGCAAATTACTGTATGTCTAGGAAAAGAGAAGGGAGAGGGACAGTTAATTCCCTCCTTCTGTGTCAACTCTAATGTAAATTGCAGGTCCACAATCTTTAGTCCTCCCTGTTGCCTAGATTTCAGCTGACGTGATGGCTTCCTAACATCAGCTAGAGTTGTTTAACCCTAAGGTGAACAACCAGAATTTTTCAACTCCCTGCTAACAGCTTTATGAAAGTGGTAAGACGGGATAATTGGCAGTATTCCTTAGTAGGGACTTGGGACAAGTGTGGCTTAATGAGATTGTGTAACAAGCATCCCTTCTGATCCTAGGACATCTCCTTTCAAGGCAGAAGTGAGACTGCCGTCCTTTAGGTTCCTTCATACATAACAAGGTTGTTTGAAGGAAGGAAGAAAGGAAGCACGTTTTTCTGTCTCTGCACATTATCTTATTTCCCCCCCCAAAAAAATTTTATTTTTTATTAGACATTTTGTTCAGATAGGAAAGGATGCTGAGCTACTTCATGTGTGGCCATGATGATGCCGTTCCTGTCTCCTCGTGAGGCAAGGACAGAAACATGGAGGAGCCTGTGCTCCTTCCCTCCTCACTTCCCTCTCCTCCCTGGCCCTTATACCAAGTGTTGTATTAAGGTTAGTCAGTCACTTCATTTGTTGACACATGAACTCTTTCATACAAGAATGAAGAGTTCAAAATATATAGAGATTCAACAATTAATCAAAAAAGACTTTTACATGGATGAATACAAGGGAAGAAAAGCAAATGTCCAAAACAATAAGGATCCCTATAGTTGTTAGGACTGGGAAGAATCTAAATGTCTTTCACCTCTGACCCCACTTTGACTTGAAGCAGCTTGAGTGGCTCCTTTCCTGGTCTCTACTTGGTATAGAATGAAGGGAAACCAGTCTCTTGGTGGAAAGCCTTGGTTCCATGGACCTTGCTATTTGCAGCACTTCTTACTAGCTTTTTATGTTTCTTAGACAAAGGTTACATACTCTTTTTAGGAGAAAAAAGTTAAAAGCAAAAACGTGTATAATTTTTTAAAAGTTATTCATGATTCTTCCACCCAAAAATATGGTTAAAATTCTGAGTTCATCTTTCCAGATTTTTTTCTATACCTGTATATACATTGTTTTGTAACCTATTTTTTTGTTTGTTTGTTGTTGTTGTTGAGACAAGAATCCCACCCTATGCCCTGAGCAGATTATAGTGGTGTTATAGCTCACTGCAACCTTAGACTCAGGCTGTGGGCATCCCACTGCCTCAGCCTCCAGAAGCTGCTGGGATTACAGATGCTCGCCAAGGCACCCGGCTGGGTTTTTCCATTTTTTTTTAAGGAGTTGGGGATCTCACTCTCAGTAAGGCAAGTCTTGAACTCCTGAGCTCAAGCAATTCTCCCTCCTCAGCCTCCTCCAGTGCTGGGATTACAGGCATGAGCCACTACACCCGTCTTGTAACCTGTTCTTTAATTGGTAAAATCTTCTTTACAATTAAAATTTCTATGCTTTTATATAATATTATATAGCTATGCCATAATTCAGTCAGCTCCCCATTAAACATTTTGGTTGTTTCTTTTTTTTTTTTGAGACAGTCTCACTATGTCACCCTCAGTAGAGTGCCATAGTTTCACAGCTTACAGCAACCTCAAACTCTTGGGCTCAAGCGATTCTCTTGCCTCACTCAGCCTTCCTGTTAGCTGAGACTACAGGCACCCGCCACAACGCCCGGCTATTTTTTGTTGCAGTTGTTATTGTTTAGCTGATCTGGGCCGGGTTCAAACCCGCAAGCCTCAGTGCATGTGGCTGGCACCATAACCACTGTGCCACAGGCGCTGAGCTGTTTTTTTGGTTGTTTCTAATGCCCATTGTTTAAACAGAACTCCTTCTATGTCATATCTCCTCCATTCAATCATGATAAAATGGAATTTAGTACATAAAAATGTATAAAAATTTTATGTATTTCATGTACATTTTAGTACATGTTAAAGATTATAGTCGCAAAAAGTCAGACTTTCCTCCAGTCGTTTTTACATCCCTTGCAGTCTGTAGTGTTCATCTTCCCACAGTAGCATAGAATAGAAGGAATTGTCATTCCTTTTTCTCTTTGCTACTCTGGCAAAGAAACATTATTCATTACTGCTGTAGTGAAAGTGGTATGGGCTATGTTTATGTAAGGGGAGAGGATTAACAATATGATCTATTGATAAAAGATGTGGAAAGAAGCTATTTATAAACAACAACTGAAAATTCTTCTGCCAACAAAAGATTACTTTCAAAATAAGCCTTTTATTGCTTTGTAGCCACCTTGATCCCTTGATCTTATCGTGCTTTGCTTTTGCAACAAAAGGGGGGTGCTGCTGGCATCGGTAATTAGAGGCCAGAGATGTTGCTATACATCCTGCAATGCACAGAATAGATAGCAAAAATGCTCTAGTCCAAAATGTCAGTAGTACTAAGATTGAGAAACTCTGATTGAAACCCCAACCGATTTCTCAAAAGGAATTCTGTTCACTGGGAGAGAAGTGCTGGTTGCCTTCCACACTGACAGGATATACCCTTGGCGTATAAGGCTTTGAATTTGATCGGGCAGCTGGTGTTGAGAGATTGCCTGACTACATTCCATTTATCTGAAATAAGGAACATTAGTTTCATGGCATGAACATCTCTAGCCCGTTTAGACCACTTTATGTAAGGACCTGTCCACTGCAGACTCTATCAACTGAGGGGAATTAATAGTATAACTAGGAATCATGGGTTACAAACTCTAGAGCACCAGGCCAGGGTGTGAGTACGATCAAGGTAAATAGTTGTGTGCAAGAACAAGGGAGTCAGCTAGTGGGGGAAAGAGTTGGAGACCAGTGGGACATATGATTGGATAAGAATCACATTAGGTTGTAGAATTCATCACCAGGATCCCAGATGAGCACAGACTCTTAGGTCTTAACAGTTGGACTTTCATCTCAAATACTGTATATACTCGAGTATAAGCCGAGTTTTTTTGGCACAAAATTTGTGCCAAAAAACCCGAACTCGGCACAAATTTTGTGCCGAAAAAACTCGGCTTATACTCGAGTATATACGGTAAGCACCAACTTTTGAAAGACATTTATTATGCATGCCATGGAAGAGATCAAACAATGAAGTTGGTTGAAACTTTTTTTTTTTTGGTGAAGTTTTTATTAAATCCACAGAAGTAAAAACCATTTATTGTGTGGGACTTGATGATGGAGCCACCGGGGAGTGGTAATCAGGTCACAAGGGGGTGGGGATGGGATGGCGGGAGATAACAGACCCAGATTGGACTGGCCATGGGAGGCCCAGCTTCAGGGACCATCACCAGGGCCACCAGACAGCTCCTGGGAACTCAGGCCAGCACTGGGCGGCTCAGCGGCTGGGGTTCCACCAGCACAGCATAACTTAGATAGCTTAGCACAGATAACTTAGTGTCACCAAACGCCTCATTCATCTCGAAGAAGCGCTACAGACCAATGATGGACTGCACGTCCACCTTGTCCTAAGTGAACTTGTTGAACTGCTGGAACATGTGGCCCACATCCTGCGCAAACTCCTGAGGGGAGCTGTAGAGGGGTGACACTTCTTCTGGAGGCGGGCATGGGTCAGGGTCAGGTCTAGGGTGCCACCGGGCTGGTCCAGGGAGAAAGTAGAGTCGGTAGTCAACTGATGCAGGGTGTGGCAAGGTTCAGAACAGAACAGGACCAGCAGAACACGCTCACATTTCCTCTGTTTGGCTGGTGCGAGTTTGGCCACCACACCAGAGCTGTCTGCAGCATCCTGGCTGAGGCTGCCATCATCCTCCTTAAGGTCAGGCAGCACATGACACAGAAGTTCCACTCCTCCCCTGGCAGGAAGGTGGCAGTCTAGGTGGAAGCAAAACTCACAGTGGTTGCACATGACCAGGTCACCTGGCTTCTGGCAGACATGGCAAATGGTAGCACTGTCATCCAGGCTGCCTGGGCCACCACCTGGGGCTGAGGTGCCTTCAGGAGCTACCACTTCCAGGCCTGAGGTGGTGCTGCCACTGGGTGAGGCTAGGCGGGGGCCCTCAGCACTGGGACCCTCCGAAAGAGCCACTAGCACAGGTTTGGTCTCAGGGCCCTCTGTGGCAGGAGGGGCTCCAATGGCAGCCTCTGTCTCCTCCTCCTTGACGATGGCTATGCCAGGTAGTGGTGGGGCACCAGGGATTCCCAGAGGCACAGTCCCGGGCTGTCCAGCAGCTGCAGCAACAGTGCCCTGCTCAATAACGATAAGGTTATAGTCCTCAGTGGTGCTGCCCGGGAAGACCTTGAAGACGGGTGGCTGGCTGTCAGCTGTGAGATCCAGGTCTAAACGTTCAAGGCTCACTCGTGGCATCTTTCGCATGAGGCCGCTCACCTCACCCTCACCTGAGCAGGACAGCTTCACGCCTGACACATGGGGCTCTGCACTTGAGTGGGGATCATCTGATCCAAAGCCATAGTCTTCCTGTACCTCCGTGGGCTGGCCACTGCCAGAGCCCTGCTTGCTCAGGGTCCTTGGGGCTCTCGGGGGGGCGGGGGGGGCATCATGGGTGCAGGGCCTATTGAGTTGGTGCTAGTACACTCTACCGCAATCTTCCCAAAGGCCTCAGCACTTTTGGTCCAGGCATTGAGGTCCCACTGAAACTTTTTAGGTCTAAAGTTTGGTAATTGTTCTCTCCACAGAATGAGTTTCTGGTTCTTTTGATCATGTAATGGATATTGTATATACTCATCCTAACAACTGTAAATTAAATGTGTTTTAAAGTGACTTGCTAGGCAATGATTCCAAGAAAATCCAGTAAAGGACTGGGGAAGTGAGACAGGGAAAAGAGAAGGAAGCCAAGGTCAAGTCAAGTCCCTTAGAGGGTAACTTTCAGACTCAAGGGGAGCACTGGAGACAATGTGGGTCACTTGAATTAGGGGCAACCGAACAGGAGCATTGTTGCTGTTTAAATTGCTCTTTAAGAGATGCCCCTGAGAGCCTTTCCCAGTCAACTCTGGCTCAGGCAAATTGGGTCTGGGCAGCTAGAGGGTAGCTCCCTGACAAAGGCACAGAGACATGAATGAAACAAACACTAACATCAACAGCTATAATCTGAAGATAGTTCTTCCCACAAAAGAATACGTTGGCCAACTTAGACAACACATTTTTGCGAATTATTTTTCATTCGCAAAAGTAGAAAAATACTACTTTATTTTATTATATTAAATGTAATCATTTTCTCAAGAGTTGTCAGTTTAAAGTACCCATGTATGACAGTGCAACATGGGATTCAGGATATCAAATATATGGCAGCATTTATTACAGGCATCAAAAGTAGTTTGTGGAATTTTCTCTTCCAGACACAATTGGAGTAATTGGGACATATTTACCCCCATCCTGAAACAACATTAAAAAAGTAAAACCATTTTCAGGTAGCACCTGTGGCTCAGTGAGTAGTGTGCCAGCCCCATATACCAAGGGTGGCGGGTTCAAACCCAGCCCCGGCCAAACTGCAACAAGAAAATAGCCGGGCGTTGTGGCGGGCTCCTGTAGTCCCAGCTATTCGGGAGGCTGAGGCAAGAGAATCACCTAAGTCCAGGAGTTGGAGGTTGCTGTGAGCTGTGTGATGCCACAGCCCTCTACTGAGGGCGATAGAGTGAGACTCTGTCTCTACCAAAAAAAAAAAAAAACAAAAACACAAAAATCTAAAACCATTTTCAAGACATTGAATATCAGGGAGATACAGTGAAGTTCAGGGAATGGCAAAGGAATGAGGTGTGCCCTGTGATGGCTGCCACTGACTGCTTGGAGATTATCCCAAGGATGGGGGAATGCAAGCAAAGAGCAGAGAAATGCGTGGAAAGAGCACTCAGACATGTGCCGGTCTAAAGTTTGGTAACTGTTCTCTCCACAGAATGAGTAGAGTCTTCAGCTGAGTACTGATCAGGGCCCATGTGTGAGGAAATGACTTGAAAGGATTAAAGGAAACACGAGGCCAAAAGAGCTTCTGTTCTCACTAGTGGGGAAAACCTCTTAGTTGAAGAGTTTTGTACTAGGCTACTCAGAAGAGTTTTGCATCAGGAATGAGGAAAAATTGGCTCGTCAACTCTTCTCTGGCTCTGCCTAACACTTAAAAGCAGGGTCTGGAAGTCAAACTGTTTCCAAATCATCAATTCTAAGAATAAAGCTCAAGAATATAGAAATACAAAAATATCGGGGCCAGGTGCAGTGGTTCACACCTGTAATCCCAGCACTCTGGGAGGCCAAGGCGGGTAGAATGCTTGAACTCAGGAATTGGAAACCAGCCTGAGCAAGACTGAGACCCCATCTCTGAAAAATAGCCAGCAGTTATGGCGGGCACCTGTAGTCCCAGCTACTCAGAAGGCAGAGGCAAGAGAATCACTTGAACCCAAAAGTTTGAGATTGCTGTGAGTTATGACACCATGGCACTAAACCCCAAGGCATCTAAGTGAGACTCTGTCTCCAAAACAAATAAATGAAAATTAAAAAATATTGGCTCGGCACCTGTAGCTCAGAAGCCAGGGCACCAGCCACATATACTGGAGCTGGCGGGTTCGAATCCAGCCCAAGCCTGCCAAATAACAATGACAACTACAACCAAAAAATAACCAGGCGTTGTGGTGGGCACCTGTAATCCCAGCTACTTGGGAGGCTGAAGCAAGAGAATTGCTTAAGCCCAAGAGTTTGAGGTTGCTGTGAGCTGTGATGCCATAGCACTGTACGGAGGGCAACAGAATGAGACTCTGTCTCAAAAAAAACTTTTTTTTTTAATACAAAAATATTCAGCATCCAATAAGGCAAAATTCACTGTGGAATACTATTAAAAATTCAAATTAATCTATAGTCATAGCAGATCAGCAGTTTCTTGGGACAGGGATGGTTGGGAGGAAGAAGAGGCAGAGATCACAAAAGGACACAAAAACATGTGTTGCTGAATCCAGTTCTGCTTCAGTATCCGTGGGAAATTTATTCTGGGACCCACTTTGGTTACCAAAATACAGATTCGAAATATGAGGATGCTCAAGTCCCTGATATAAAATGGTGCAGTATTTGCATAGAACTATGTACATACTCCTATATATTATCTAAAACAATGTAAATGCTGTGTAGTTTGCTATATTTATATTTGTATTTTTATGATAGTTTTTAAAAATATTTTTGATATGCAGTTGGTTGCGTCTGGATGCAAAACCCTCAGATACGTAGGGCCGGCTATATATTCATTATCTTGACTGTGGTGCTGATGATCACAGGTGGATACACACACCAAAAAAAGGTCTAGTTTCACATAGGTAATTTATTGGAAACGTTTTAATGCTTCTTCACTAAATTGGGAATATCCTTTAAAAACTGGGTGAGGTCAAAGCTCAGCAATCCACAGGTCATCTTCAGTTTTGTTTTCTGCTGTGTCTATGTGGGGCCAAGAAGGCTGAACACAAGGCAAGTATCCGGCTGTATGGCCTGGAGGAGGGGACTTGCTGGCCTAAGCAGTAGGACCTTTATCTAAGAGGTCTTCTGGTGATAACCATGTGCACCAGCATTTGGGAGCCATGGCCCACAGGTTCAAAGCCTTTCTAGCTTCATCTTTTGTAGTTCTTTACCCTTCGTTTTGTTTTTGTTTTTGTTTGTTTGTTTGTTTGTTTTTACTCCTTTATCCCCTTCACCCTCCACTTCCACTGCATGAATGACTAGTCCCTGGATTTGCTTCCATGCCATTCCCTATGTGGCAGGGAGCCTGTGGCCTTCCCAATCCTTAAGTGTGGCCTTTTGACTGAGTCCAAATTTTACCTAGCAAATCCTTTAATTAAAGGGGGTGAAACTGAGAAAGAGGAAGCTTTTCTTGCCTCCTTTGGTGCTTAAAAAAGAATCTTAAAATCAGGTTGGGGAGGGGGATCATACCTATAAACCCAGCACTCTGGGAGGCTGGAGCAGGAGGATCACTTGAGCTCAGGAGTTTGAGACAACCCTGAGCCAGAGCAAGACCCAGCTCTACTAAAAGTAGAAAAATTAACCAGCCATTATAGATAGTACCTTTATTCCCAGCTACTCAGGAGGCAGAGGCAGGAAAATCGCTTGAACTCAGGAGTTGGAGGTTGCTGTGAGCTAGGCTGAGTCCATAGCACTCTAGCCTGGACAACAGAGTGACGCTCTGCCTCAAAAAAAGAAAAAAAGTCTTGAAATCAGAAGTTCTTCAGGTTCCCCACCTCAGCAGGGTGGATGCCCAGAATATCTCATTTGACTTCTGTGATCACTCTCAGACAATGTTAATCCTTCCCTCTTCGGTATTTGAAATTGCCATCTGAGTGATTTATTCAATAAACACCATATTTTTGCTTGAGGTTGACTTTATAAAATATAGAAAAATCTCAAGCCTCAAGGACTAACAAGCAATTTGAAAAATAAACCTCAATACATTGTCTTAGAGGTGACAAGTGCAGTGAGAGGCACGGGTAGGATGTTTCACGTAACACCAAAGAAGCATGATTGGTTCTTCTGGGGAGAGTTGGCAGAAACTGGGCAGAGCATTCTGATGAGTCTTCATACTAGAATAAAAAATTTTCCAGGTTAACAGAAGAATATCCACTGTAAGAGAAGGAACCAAGTATGTATAGGCATGGAGCTATGAAACAAGCATATGTTAGTATCCTGGGACTACTATAACAAATTACACAAACTGGGCGGCTAAAAACAACAGAAATGTATTCTCTCACAACTCTGGAGACCAGAAGTCCAAAATCAATGTGTCAGCGGGGTTGGTTTCTTGATGCTCTAAGAAAGAATTCATTCCATGCCTCTCCTCTAGCTTCTGTGCCTGATCGGCGATCCTCAGCATACCTTGACTTGTATAACTCCAATTTCTACCTCCGCCTTGACATGGCATTCTCCTCTGTGTCTCTGTCTTGGTTTTTATCGCCCACCCTATATTTAGGATAATTATAACCCTAGATCCTTTATTAGGTTTCAAAGTCCCTATTTCCAAATAAGGTCGCATACATAGGTGCCAGGATTAAGACTTGGACATATCTTTTTGGGGAACCACTGCCTTCCCCAAAAACTTTAAGAGGAATTGCTTTACCAAGTTGCATTTGGTTTTATTTCAAGTTTTTATTGTGTGATGCAGCTTTCCACGTTTTCTCTTTTACACTTTCCTTTTTTTGTTTGTTTGTTTTCTTTTGTTTTGTTTTGTTTGCTTTGTTTTTGAGACCATCTCAGTCTGTTTTTCGGGATAGAGTGCAGTGGCACAACCTGGCTCACTGCAGCCTCCAATTCCTGGGCTTAAGCGATCCTCCTGCCTCAGCCTCCCAAGTAGCAGGCCCTTACCCAGAATAATTAGCCAGCACACTTGGTTAATTTTTTCTATTTTTAGTAGAGACAGGTTCTCACTCTTGCTCATGCTGGTCTTGAACTCCTGACCTTAAGCAGTCCTTCTCCCTGGGGCTCCCAGAGCGCTAGGATTACAGGCATGAACCACCACACATGATCTGTTTGACTGATTCTGAGTTACACCTTTCTCAAGACTATTTTTTAATTTATGATTTATATTTTCTCATCTTTTTTTTTTTTTTTTGAGACAAAGTCTCAAGCTGTAGGCCTGGGTAAAGTACTGTGGTATCATAGTTCACAGCAGCCTCCAACTCTTGGGCTCAAGCAATCCTCTTGCCTCAGTGTTTCTATTTTTAATAGTTATGGGGTCTCACTTTTGCACAAGCTGGTCTCAAACTCATCAGCTCAAACAATCCACCTGCCTCGGCCTCCCAGAGTGCTAGGATTATAGGCGTGAACCACCGCACCCAGTCCTTACAGACATCCTTATACTTCAGTTCCTTTGTGAAAATGTATGTTGGGTAAGTAAAAGAATGGTCTGAAAAGCATCTGTCAGATTTAGCAGCAGATCTTTGCCAAAGGAATTCCAGGATGATAATGAGCTGAGAAGCCAGGCTTCGGTGAATTGAGGGAAGGAGTGAGCAGCGAGAAAGATGAGAGAATGTTTCTCAGTGACAAAGAGCTGACAGTGTATACCCTTGGCTGTACACCATCGAAAGTACAGAACACTGGCTCGAGTGAGGGTGCCACTGACAGAAAGGGGCTAAAAGAGAAGGGCATGTTGGAGAACTGAAGAAAACTTAACTGATGGCAGTCATATTGAGAGAAGGGATGGATCCAGAGGGACAGTCAAATGGAGGCAGGTGAGCAGGGTGAGGAAATAGTATTCTCAAGGGCTCCCTTTTGATGAAGCTTTTTCCAAGAACAAGGGAATAGAAGTAAGGGGTAAGGGAAGGTATGGAAGGACCCTGAAGGGGGAAAGGAAGCAAGGAGGCATCAGAGATCAGGAATCTCTTTTCCCCATTCTTGTGAGTGGTCACATTCTGGAAGAGCCCCATGGACTACCCAAGTGAGGGGAAGATGGGGACGCATGCGAAGGAAAGGTGTCCAGTGGGAAAACCATACTTCTCTGCTTCACTTTTCTTATTAAGGAGTTCAGTCCTGCATATGCTATTATAGTCCTTATAAATCTCCACATATGTCCCCCTAAGTATGTCCGCCAAACATTTCTCAGCCTCTTACATGCAACAGACCAATGAACCCATGTTGCTAATCAGATGCTATCATAAGGAAATGGGTCATTTTAAGACGGTTCAAACTCTGATAACTTGAGACCTCCTATCTGGGCCTCAGCTTCCTAGTAAAATTGTGAGCGGTGGAATTAGCCTGGGTGAGTTCTCATGACCTCCCTGCTCTGGTGTTTTATGGTTCTAACAGTGATTGGTAGCCCTCGGCTTTACTCAAGAGCAATTCTTGCTGACCAGTGGGCACCAATGCCTCCCTGTGGTTGTGGGCAGCCCTCCATCTAACAGCCACTATTGAGCAAGGTAAGTCCCCAGGCCGCCCAGCTCTACCAATTGGACCCAGGTTAACAACTATAACTGTCATCCTGGCTGTTCTACCATGATTGAGCCTCTGAGAACTTCTTGCTCTATGCACACCCCTTCTTTGCCTACCCTCCAGCTATTCATGTTGGGCCCAGCCCCTCTTCTGGAAGTCTTCCAACTGATTCTGTGGCTCAACAAACCACTCCCTCATACTCCCAAACTAGTCACTTAAGATGTGCACAGTCTAGAAACTTTATGTCCGGAGGCCATGATGGTTGGTTAAGTGTGACACTCATGATCATTTTTAGGCATCATGTCCCCGTAATGAACATATTCCTCCATTTGATACTGTTTAAATGGGAAAATGAGTTTCAGCTTGAGTCATTTCCCCTCGAGCTGCCTTTTTGAACGTACAACTAACCTTAGATGCTTAGAGCTGGGTGTTCTCTAGCAACCTCATGAAGACAGGTCTTGTTGTTTTTAGCTCCCACACCATTGACAGACAGTTCAAAGTCACAAATAAGGAAAAGGAGTCACATAAGAAAGCAAGAGCCAGCAGAGGTGGATGAGAACCCTTGAAGAACCCAGAATTCACACCACAACCTGTGTGCTAACCAGATGTGGCCCACACTGGACTTCCACAGAACCTAGGGCTGTTCAGCGAGCTCAGTGAACACTTGAGCATGTAACTTGAGCCAGGTCTTGTCCTGGCATCTAGGGCTCCCCACCCATAAGGAGTAATAGCTTTTTCTTTAAAGTGTGAGACAGATTGCAAATCCCATTCAGTTCTACAACACGCTTTTTTAAATTTCAAATTAATATGAGGGTACAAATATTTAGGTTACATTATTTTCATTCCTAAGGTTAAGTTCAAGTTGTAGTTGAGCTTTTCACCCAGGGGGCATGCTGAACACCCTCACCTTGTGCCCATTAGGTAAAAACCCTCACTCCTTCCTACAACACATATTTATGGGATACCTGTTATGTGCCAGGCATTGCTCTAAACTCCAAGGGCTAATTCCAATCCCACTACAATGGTGAATCAGATGTGATCCATCCCATCATGGAAGCCCACACAGAAAATAAACACTGTACAAGTGAGCTGTGTACTGCAAAGAGCATAATTCCTGGTGTGGAGTAAGAGCTCAAGTATCTGCTGATGGAATGAAAAGATAAAGGCTACGTCATCTTTATCCTCTTTCACAGAGTCTGACACAGTTAGACTTTAGTAAGTGAACTTGACTCACTGGTCCCTACACTTCTCTGCATGTTATTTCCATAATAGAGACAACTGAAATTAACTGGACTGGAAGGTTGTACTTGCGGATGGGAAGGTTTGCAGAGGCTCCCTTAGAAAGATAGCTTCAGGGTGGAGAGAGTGTGGGGCTTATGTTGTAGGCTCTGGGGCTTTCAGAGCTTGCTGGTGTTGTATGTCTTTACACTCTGTCAAGCCTCAGGAAGCTAAAACAATATGTACACTTTAATTATCAATTATCAGTAGTAGGTCAAATTATTGATACAAGGTCTGTACTCGATTGAAGGGTAAGAGCAAAGAAAATAGAAGTTCACCAACATAATACCAGAGTAAGACATCCTTGATCTTTCAGAAAACTAGCTGCTTTTCTAATCAAAATTACCTATCAGATTTATTTCCCACCCTCAAAGTGCTTCCATTTTAAGGTAGGAAAGAGAATCCCTGAAGCAGATGGATTTAATTCAGATCACTAAGAGGCCCGCATATGTGTGCAAAAGCAGGTCACTTCCTGTGTCAGCAGTGGGGCCCCAGAAAATCTTCACAAAGAAGTGGGATTGGAATTAGCCCTTGGAGCATAAGGAAAACTTTAATATATAGAATAAGAGGAAATCTATTTCAGAGGAAGATGAGTGAGGGCAACAGCTAGGATGTAGGAAAATCTAAGGCATGCTTATTTTTTTTTCTTCATATTGTAATTTTTTAAATTATTATTTATTTATTTTATTAAATCATAGCTGTGTACATTAATGTGATCATGGGGCACCATTCACTAGTTTCATAGACCATTTGACTAAGGCATGCTTAAATAATGGGCTAGTGTAATTTGCCGTGACCCTTGGTCACAGACAGGTAGTAGAGAGGAATGAATGAG
>CAUYPK010158446.1:0-11828 GCA_963574355.1 Loris lydekkerianus | reverse complement strand
ATTATTTATATATATATATCTCACATCATTCTCTCTGTTTTATTGTGTGATATATATCAGTGTGTCTGAACAGAATATATATATATATATATATATATATATATATATATATATATATACACAATGTAGTAAATAATTATGAAAGTGAACCCTTAGGTCATCAACCATCCAGATGAAAAAATGTAGCTTGTACTTCAAAATCAACTTGTGTGTCCCCCTGCCCCAGAGGTAACCACTACCCTGACTTTTTATGATAATCAGCTCCTTGCTCTTTTTATCATGTAACCCAGCCTCTTATGTCTGCATCCCTTAGCAGTAGAGTTTAGTTTTGCTGGCTTTGAATTTAATAGAGTTGGAATGACAGTGGACATGTTCTTTTATGTCATGTCTTCCCATCCAACAGTTTATCTGTGAGGTTTCTTCATGTCACGTGGATCTGTGGTATGTTCATTTTCGTTTTCATTGCTGTATAGTATCCATTCTGCTACTCATGGACATTGGGTTGCTTCCCACTTTTTGGCTCTAAGAAATATGCTGTAAGAGTATCCTTATGTGTGCTCCCTAGTGCATTGGTGCATGAATTTCTTCCAAGCATGTATAACCTGGAGTACAACTGCTAGAGCACAGGGCGTGCAATGCATATTTCAGCTTTAGTAAATATTTTGTTAAGTGGTTATACTAATTTACTCCTTGCTGGTGACAACATAGAGTTCCTGTTGCTCCATGTCTTTGTCAACATTTGGTATCATTAAACTATGTAACTTTTACCATGTTGGTGAGTGTGTAACAACAGTACCTCATTGTGATTTTCATCTTCATTTTTTTTTCATGATCTATTTCATGTGTGTTTGCTAACAAGCACAATATATTCATGCATTAGTGTCTAGATAAGCACTTTAGGAGGGAAGAAGCATGTCTTGAGGGTGCTCAAATTTTTTATTGATAGGAGCGTACGATCAAACTAGTTGAAAGACCGTTCATTGTAATATTGAATGCTAGGAAGGGGGCTCTTGTGTAGCTTAGGAGAAGGAGGGTGATATTGGATCTTGAGAGGAGACCTCCAAGTGGCAGTGCCTGTCAGGGGGGCAGCCTTTTCCAGAGGGTAGTGAGCCTTCTGTACCCCCTACCCTTCCACCTGCCCAGCTCATCAGCTGGGGAGAAGGGGAGATAGCAGGGCAGAGCCCTCAGAGAGTATACCCTTCAATTTAGAATTGTCAGGTGCCTGTCTTTTCTAGGTGCTTCTAGGGCAGTAGTTCTTAACAGGGTGTGATTTTGTCCCCCCAAGGGACATTTGCCACTGTTAATGACATTGGCCAGGGATACTACTAGACATCCTAATGTACACAGACAGCCCACAACAAATAATTACCTGGCCCTGGGTGTCAGTGGAGTCAAGGATGAGAAACTCTGATCTAAGAAAAGAGCCAGGGTTGGGCGAGGTTGCTCACGCCTGTAATCCTAATACTCTGGGAGGCTGAGGCTGGCAGATTGCCTGAGATCGCAAGTTCGAGACCAGCCTGAGCTAGAGCGAGACCTCATCTCTTAAAAAAAAAAAAAAAATATTAGCTGGGTGTTGTAGCGGGCACCTGTAGTCTCAGCTACTCAGGAGGCTGAGGTAAGAGAATTACTTGAGCCCAAGAATTGGAGGTTTCTGTGAGCTATGACACCATGGTACTCTACTAGAGGCGACAAAATGAGACTCTCTCTCAAAACAAAACAAAACAAAACAGCCAGGAAATGGAGATTTGCCATAAACTTGCTGTATGACTTCAGGGAAGTCACTTAAGTGTGCTGAACCTCAGTCTCATCATCTGAAAAATGGGAGTATCAAGGGTTCCTGCTCTTCCTCTCCATGGGGCTGTTGTCTGGATGGGGGAGATGGTGAGTACACAGGCATTGGGGGCAGCAGTCCCGTAAAGGAGCCTTGTGGTTGTTGCATTCCAGTAGAGGCAGGGCTTTCCAGCACTGGCCCTTCTTCTTTGACTGTGTTCTCTGTCCACTGAGCTGGAGGCATCAGGTGACTATCTGTGAGCCTCACTCCTGGTTCATGTGGTTCCCCCATAGCCCTGAGGGCCCCAGCCTTTTGATGAGGGCTGCAGAAATGAGGGACTGTCTGGGAGCCCTGGGGCCCAAGACAAAACCATTTCTGACTTTGTCCTTAGCTGGATGGGAGTCCAAGGTTGTGGGGGTGATAAGAAGTGTTTATCATGTTCCTTATCTGAGGCCCCATTGTGGGTCCAAGGTAGAGAAGGGTGGGAGCCAGAGGTCATTCTTGGGGGCTCTGCATACACGGACCAGGCTCCTACTCATCCTTTGTAACCTTCCAGAGTTTGCTATCCCAGGGAGGGCCCAGTTTGGGGTCAGAGTCTGGGCTCCTTTTCTGGGCTCACCTCACCTTGTTGGCATCTCTTACCTTTTCCAGGAGCCATGATCACCTAGTTTTCTCTTTGCTACACTCTTCCTTCCTGAAGCATGCTCACAAAAGGGCCCATAAACTCATCCACTCTGGGATGTAGATAACAGCTGCCCATCTTTCTTGACAGGAGGTATTTACTCATCAAAGATGAGAATCCCTCAGCTACCAGAAAGGAGCACTAAGTAAAATATCTGTTAGATCTCCTTGACAGGCTGTTAGGAATACTCTGGGGGATCTGAAGAACCTCCGAAACTGCATGTGGAGCAAGAACATTTCCCAAAAGTGAGAAATATGTGATGACTCAGTTCTTCCCAGAGGTTCCCAGTATTGTGCTTGGTCTCAGGGTCCATTTCAAGGTGGGCTAGAGTGAGACTTCAAACTGGGTGTTTGGAGGCCCTGGCAAGGTCCAAGGCCAGGGTGGCAGGTATGTGGTCAGTCAAACAGGTGGTGAACTATAGGGCTTCTATCTAAAAGGGCGCGTGTCTCTGGGAGGGTCTGGCAGGACGCCTGGGCTAGGGTTAGACTTCGCTGGACCTGGTGGGATTCTGACTCCAGTGACATTCTTGTTCCCTCTCCACCTTGGTGTCTGAGGCCCTCTGAGGCCAGGCTAGGTGGGGGATGCTGTGAGAGGCTCTGTTGGGGGGGGATGGAAGAGTACCATAGGCGGCCTGGCACCCTGGTGGGTGAGATTGGAGCAGTCTGCCTTGGGTAGGCTTGTGGTGTGTGTGAAAGGCCTTTGGGCCTATGGTTCCCCTGTGCTGTGAGTAATCCTCGGCCACATTTGCAGCTCCCAGGGGATTGTGCAACTTCCTCTCAGGCTGAGGTGCAGGGGGGTGGGTGAGGAACAGTGCTGGGGAAAATGAGGAAGCTGGGGCTGGCGCTCGGGTGGGGGCACGGCCCTGGGCTCTGGCCCCCGGAGGAGCCAAGCATTCCAGGGGGCCTCCTTCTGGGGGCTGCCCTCTCCCAGGTATGAGGGGTGAGCGTGTGTGCATTTTTGCACGTTTATGGTGTCTTTAGGGAGGTGGGTGAGTGGGGACGTGGCCTCTCAGACTGCACTGGCATCAGATATCTTTTGAAGAGGGGCAGGGAAGAGTCTGAGCAGGGCCAGAACAAGGAGGATGGGGAAGCAGGTATCCAGGGAGAAGCACCCTCCCAGGCTCAGGGAGGAACATGGGATAGTGGGAAGGATGTTGCCAGGTTCTGGTGAGAAGGTCATGGGCATGGTGTATTTAGTGCAGCACCAGCACAGCAAACACCCATTGACATCAGGGCCTGGGGGCATATACCCTGTGTCTGTCCACCTCAGTGTCTTTCAACCTTTTTTATCTCACAGCACACTTGAACCTGTAGTTAAACTTCCAAGGCACACTTAAATTATGTTGATCAAATAAAAAAGTAAAAAAAAAAAAAAAAAAAAAAAAAAAAAAAAGAATATACTTACTGTGCTTTGAACTTCTTTCAAAAATAAGATTTTTTATTTTGGGGGCACACCAGTTGAAAACCATGGTCTACCTGCTGTGCAGCCACATGATCTGGGCAACTGACTTATCCTCCGGTGTCTCTGTTTCCTTATCTGTGAAATAGAGATGACAATTATTGAGCCTACTTCATGTGTTCAATCTGAGGATTAAAAGGCTCACACCTGTAATCATGGCACTCTGGGAGGCCAAGGTGGGAAGATTTCTTGAGCTCAGGAGTTCAAGACCAGCCTGAGCGAGAGCAAGACTCCATCTCTACTAAAAAAGGAAAAACTAGCCGGGCATGGTGGTGGGCACCTATAGACCCAGCCACACAGGAGGCTGAGGCAGGAAGATCACTTGAACCCAAGAGTTTGAGGTTGCTGTGAGTTAGGCTGAAGCCACAGAGCTCTAGCTGGGGTGACAGAGTGAAACTCTATCTCAAAAAAAAAAAAAAAAAAAAAGACTTATGTGACGTGCTTAGAACAGAGCCTGGCAGCCACTAAGTAAGCACTCTGTACGGGTTAACATTTTACCTGTACAGAGTATTTTGTGTGCAGACAGCAAAAACCCACCCAGGGCTCCTGGTGATTATTTTTGATGGTGGAGATTTGTGTTGGAACTGAGGATAATATTAACAGCAAGAGCTCATGTTTACTCGGCCTCATGCCATGTCAGATGCTGTGCCAAATGCTATACCTACACCAGCTCCTTGGCCCTCAGTCATCCTGTTCGGAAAATGCTATAATCACCCCCATTTTATAGATGGGGATGTGGAGGCACAGAGGGCTCCTGTGACCTGCCCTAGGACAGTGATGTCAGTGAAGGAGGGATGGGCAGAATTGTCTACCCCTCCCTGCCCCTTCTCTGGGTTCAGCTAGAGATGGGTGGGTGGGGAGGAGATAGCAAGGCCTGCTGTGAGGGATGTGAGGGCTGGCCTTGCAGCCTGTGAGCTCTGGCCAAGGAGACTTGTCTTCTCTCTGTCCTGTCTCCAATCTGTACTCAACAGATATAAAGAGTTAATACAGGGAATGGTTTATAGTAGTTAGGGTGCGGGAGTGGACTTCCATGGAGGCTCCCTGCCAGTGTATAGTCTTAAGAGAGGGGATTATCCAGGTGTGGTGGCTCACACTTGTAATGCCAGAACTTTGGGAGGCCAATCCTTAGCAAGTTGGCTGCCATGTCTCTGGGTCAAGAGAGGTAGGGGATGGGGTGCTCAGGCAGAAATGTGTTGGATGGGAGTGGTGAGAGGAAACAATGCCTGGGGTGTGTGGCTGGCTTAGGGTCTGGAGGCTAGAGAGCCACTTGGGAGGATAGGAGGCTCCCTGCTAGCAGGTGCTATGCTAGCTAAAGCAGAGGGTTGGGTAAGGGTTGTCTGAGGGCACTGGATGAGGACTGTGCCTGCTTCCCGTGGCTGGAGTGGGATAGGGTAGCAGAGGACTCAGTCTTACTAATGCTTGCCCCCCAACTCCCAAGATCTGCAGGGACATGAGTTGGACCAGGGCCCATGGCCCAGCCATTTCTTCCTTTTGCCTTGGTTTCTGGCAGCTCCTGAGCTTTCTCCACCCATTGGCCCCCGTTGGCTGTGGTGGGCCTGGCCTGCGACCTGGCTTTCAACTTGGACCCTGGTCCAGAAGCCAGAAACCTTTCTACCATTGATAACCTTATCTTGGCAAGTGCATGGTCCAGTCAGAGCCTCAGTTTCTCCATCTATAAAGTGGGCATACTAAGCCATGAGCACCAGCCTCCTGAGTGGTGATGCCCATCTTGTGACCTAATGTGGATGAAGTGTCTGTAGGAAGTTGGAGTGCTCCGGGGGTGTGGGGTGAAGTTATTATTGTTGTCTCTAAGGCTGGGAGGGCTGGGGAAGGTCATGAGGACATCAGCTGCCTGGCTGGAGAGCCCTCTGCCTCCCCACCCTGTGACCTAAGGCAGTGGGAGGAGTGGTAGAGGGAGGCCTGTGGCCCATGGCAGGCTGGGGATATCCTTGGTCTGAGCAGAGGTGGCCTGGTAGGAACTTCAGAGAACGAGACCCTGGCTTGGCCTTGGTCTGGGAACCCCAACCCTCCCCCAATCTGCCTTCAGTGGTGTAGAAGCCCTGCTTTGGGGTCTGTGTTGCCTGATGGAGGGGTGATTTTGAGGAAGCTCTGGGTGGCTTCTAGCAGGTTGAACACAGAGCCCAGGGGCTTAGGTGTGAGCTCCCACAGTAGAATGTGGTATCTAACGAAAGGGCACATGTGTGGAGCACCTACGGGGTGCCAGGGACTGTGCTAAGCACTTTTGTATATTTGCAAATTTAATCTTCACAATAACCTAATACATAGTACAGGTCTTTTGTTATCCCATTTTACCAATGAGAAAACTGAGGCCCAGAGAGGTTAAGTCCCTCTCCCAAGTTTACCTAGGTAGTGAGTGGCAGTACTGGGCTGAGGGAATGGGTTCTGGATTCAGACTGCCAGGGTTCACATCTGGGTGGTACCTCTTAACTACCTAAGGGCCCTTGGACAGTGACTAAATCTCTCTGACTGTTAGTTTACTTCCTCTGTGCTTTCCTCGAAGGGTTGCTGTCAGAGGGTGACTGTAAAGTGCCTAGTAAAGGGCCTAGGAAATGGGACCCTCTTCATCATCTCTCCTGCCCACAGCAATAACCTGCTGCGTGACCCTCGGCTCTCAGTTCAGGGCTCCCAGTCTCCTCAGTTGCGTGAAGCTGGCTACTGACTTCTTAGGGGTTGGATTCCCAGGTGAATCCTGAGGAGGGCCTTCAGTAAAACAGCAATGCTAAACTGCTTGAACCTAAGAGCTGCCAGGCATTTTCAGGGCTCGCAGCTAACCGCAGATCCTGATGCGTTCTATGTGGGCCAGCTTCAGGGTCTCACGTTTCTTGTTGATCCCTGCAGGCACTTCAACTGGTGATCACAAATCTACTCCAGGGTTTCCCAGGGTATTTTCTGTGGAAGAGTTTGAGGGTCAAGCAGGTATGGGAGAGTGTGAGTCCAAAAAAAAAAAAAAAAAAAGGAAAGCAAAGGAGGGCTGAGGGAATGGGGAGAGGAAGGTCAAAGGGTACAAAGCCTGAATTAGACAGGGGGAGTTTTTTCCTTTTTCTTTTCTTCTTCTTTTTTTTTTTTTTTTAGTGATAGTCCATAACAAGGTGACTATGGTGTATAATAAGGTATTATGCCTTATAAAATCACTAAGTAAATTTCGAATCCACCAAAAGTAATAAATATTTGAGGTGATAGATATGTTAATTGGCTTGATTTAATTATTCCACTTAGTATTCATAAGTTACAACATCACTTTGTACCCCATAAACACATCCAACTAAAGAAATTCCAAAATGGTTTCCTGGGAGGCGCCTGTGGCTTAGTGGGTAGGGTGCTGGCCCCATATACCTAGGGTGGCGGGTTCAAACCCGGCCCCGGCCAAAATGCAACAAAAAAATAGCCGGGTGTTGTGGCGGGTGCCTGTAGTTCCAGCTATTTGGGAGGCTGAGGCAAGAGAATCGCCTAAGCCCAGGAGTTGGAGGTTGCTATGAGCAGTGTGACGACACGGTACTCTACTGAGAGCAATAAGGTGAGACTGTCTCTTAAAAAAAAAAAAAAAAGGAAAGAAAGAAAAAGAAAATCCAAAATGGGTTTCCTTGCTGCAGGACTTGCTAGTGTCTTGGACATGCTGATATTCACTGGGCATGTCCAATATGTGATCATGATATACCCCAGGGTATCTCAAAGCCCTGGTGGTGAAAACTTCATTTTCCAGATGGAGAGACTGAGAGCTGGAGTGACGTCTAGGAAAGGATTTCCCAGGTCATACGGTTACTTCTGACAGGTCTGGGACTGGACACCAGTGCTTCTGACTCCATAGCCAGCACTCTGCCTGGACACCTCTTCCTTCTCCTCCTTCTTTTGATCTTCTCAGAGGAATGTTGTGTGTGGTGCTGCACCCTTCCTGAGCGGTCCTTACCTTTTTCTGGCCCCCTCCCTCTGGCTCCCAGCATTATAGGGTGTCCTGTCCCTGCTGGGCATGGCTGAGGAGATGGAGCTGTGCCCAGTGGGCGGCTCCTGGGAGATATTTCCCAGGCTGCTGGATGGCAGGAGGGCTGCATTTCAGCTGCAGGGCCCCTAGGATGTTAGTTCCATTTTCTGAGCCTTAATCCCTACAACAATGTGATGAAACTCATCATCCTGTCTGTCTTGTGGAATTACTGAGAAGTTCAGCACTAACATCATATGTAAATGTGCTGTATTAATTCAATCCAAATTTCATACAGATGTCCATGAGTCTAACCGTTTCTGATTAGGCGGCAGATGAGGACAATGGAAGCATGAAGGAGAAAGAGGTCCCCTGGCCGTGGGGTGTGTTGAGGTTAGGACTCCTAAGTTCTGGTCCCTCCACATTGGATGTCTGCCTTTTAGTGTGTTTCCGCCCACCCCTCTCTGGTCTCAGTTTCCCTGTTGACCCCTGAGGAAGGCCAATCTGGCTGACTTTACATACCTATTTCATAAACAAGACATGAGATAAAGTGTGATTTTCACATTGAAGATCTGATTTTTCTAGTTTCTTGCTGGGAGTTGGTGTTAGAGTTGGGAAAAAAACTCAAAACATCTTGGTGCCTCAGTTCAGCTCTGCCTTGATCTGGGAGTCCCTGAAGCTCTGCCCACCCCTCTGATACCCCCACTCTTCACAGAGGGAGGCTGCCCCCTTGGCTTGTGATGGGAATGCATGTGGGCACACTGATGGACACAGCAGGTAGGGTGGAAATAGTTCCGCTTTCTGCTAGCTGTGGGGGCTCCAAGTTACAGGCCAGAGGGTAGGCCAGAATGGGTTAGGAGGCAGAAGGGGTGGTGCCTCACTGATAGTCTTCTCTCCATGAGGTCTGTTTGCCCAAGTTATTCTTAGCCCTGACTCATTATAGTGTCTATTTTTAGACCTGTTTCTAAGTGTTGCCAGCATCTGGTGCAGCCAGTGCTGAGGGAGATGGGGTTGGCAGGGCTGACCCCTTTGGGCATTTCTGAGGACTGGAGCCTCTGGCAGAAGAGCAAGGACAGAATATTCTACTTCCTGCACCTGCTACGACTTGAAGATGAGCATGCCATAAGTGTCCTATTCGTGCTTGTGCACTGATTGCCCTCCTCATCCTTCCAGCTCTAGCTCCTATGAGGGATGGCATTACCGTAGAGCTAGAGAGGATGGGCTACAGGTGTTCATTAGATAGGCTTTCTTGAGTCCAACCCTTGGAGTTCAGTTGACCTCTAACCCCCTGCAGAGAGAGGCTTCAGAGGCGAAGGCAAGCCACAGTGGTTAGATGTGCAGGCTCTGCGTCCAGACTGCTGGGGATTGAGTCCTGGCTTTGCAACTTCCTAGCTGTGTGAACTTGAGCAACTCATCAACCTCTCTGTGCTTCAATTACTTCATCTGTGAGATGGGGATGGAAGTCTAGTGTTGTGAGGATTAAGTAAAAACAAAAGAAAACAAAAAAACAAAGAAACATATGAAGTCCCTAAATAGAAAGTGCTATATAATAGAGAGGTGTTGGTATCAGTTTACTTGCATTATTGTTGCTGTTATTATTATTATTGTCATTATTATTATTTGACACAGAGTCTCAGTCTGTCATCCTAGGTAGAGTGCAGTGGTGTTATCATAGCTCACTGCAACCTCAAGATCCTCTTGCCTCAGCCTCCTGAGTATCTGGGACTACAGGTGCCCGGCAAAATCTCCAGCTAATTTTTTCTATTTTTAGTAGAGATGGGGTCTTGCTATTGCTCAGGCTGATCTCAAACTATCGACCTCCAGTAATCCACCTGCCTTAGTCTGTATTTTTTTTTTTTTTTGGCATGCGAGAGTATATATTTTTTTTATTAAGTCATATACACATATATAATGAATAAAGTTATGCATATGTGGGGTACAATCTGTTGATTTTTTTTTTTTTTTTGCAGTTTTTTTTTTTTTTTTTTCTTTTTTTGGCTGGGGCTGGGCTTGAATCTGCTGCCTCTGGCATATGGAGCTGGTGCCCTACCCCTTTGAACCACAGGCACCGCCCAAGTGTTGATTTTTTTTATAGAATCTGACATGCTTACATCAAACCAATCAACATAGCTTTCACCTCATTTACTTGATTATTGTGTTAAGACATTTATGTTCTACACTTGACAGATTTGACTTGTGCCCTTACAATATGCTCCCATAGGTGTGGTCCCGCCATTTACCCTCCCTCTAAACCTCCCCCCACCCTTCCCTTCCTACTTCATTTCTCTCCTTCATCCTGGCTATAGTTGTGTTCTATCTTTCATAAGAAAGTGTAAGTAAATCTAAGTTGGTTTCATAAAGGTCAATAAAATAGATAAACCTTTGGCTAACCTAACCAGAAATAAAAGAGTAAAATCTCTAATTTCATCAATCAGAAATGACAGAGACGAGATAACCACAGACTTCACAGAAATTCAAAAATACTTAATGAATATTACAAAAAACTCTATTCTCAGAAATATGAAAATCTGAAGGAAATTGACCGATACTTGTAATCACACCATCTTCCTAGACTTAGCCAGGAAGAAGTGGAAATGTTGAACAGGCCTATTATCAAGTTCTGAAATAGCAGAATCTAACAAAATCTTCCCAAAAAGAAAAGTCTGGGACCAAATGGCTTCACATCAGAATTCTACCAAACCTTCAAAGAGGAACTAGTACCCATATTACTTAACCTTCCCCAAAACATAGAAAAAGAAGGAATACTTTCCAACACATTCTATGAAGCAAATATCACCCTGATCCCCAAGCCAAGAAAAGACCCAACAAGAAAAGAACTTATAGACCAATCTCTCTAATGAATATTGATGTAAAAATATTCAACAAGATCGTAGCAAAGAGAATCCAGCAACGCATCAAACAAATTATATACCACGACCAACTGGGTTTTATCCCAGACTCTCAAAGCTGGTTCAATATACTTAAATCTATAAATATAATACATCACATAAACAAATTAAAAAACAAAGACCATATGATTCTCTCAATTGATGCAGAAAAAGCTTTTGATCATATCCAGCATCCTTTTATGATCAGAACACTTAATAGGTATAGAAGGGGCATTTCTTAAACTGATAGAGGCCATCTACAGCAAACCTACAGCCAATATTATATTGAATGGAGTAAAATTGAAATCATTTCCACTCAGGTCAGGAACCAGGCAAGGTTGCCCATTATCTCCACTGCTTTTTAACATGGTAATGGAAGTCTTAGCCATCGCAATTAGGCAAGAGAAGGCAATCAAAGGTATCCATATAGGGTCAGATAAGATCAAACTTTTACTTTTTGCAGATGATGTGATCGTATACCTAGAAAACCCCAGGGACTCAACCACAAAACTCTTAGAAGTGATCAAGGAATACAGCAGCGTCTCAGGCTACAACATCAATACACACAAATCAGTAGCATTCATATATACCAACAATAGTCAAGCTGAAAAAACAGTCATGGACTCTATTCCCTGTATTGTTTTTATTAATGAGAAGCAATGTATGTGACATCCTGTTGGGGTGAGTTGGGTAAGAGGCTTCTCAGCTTTTCTCTGAGTGAGGTAAAGCTTGCAGTGGGGCAGTTATCCCCAGGCATCATCACGGTGGTGGCAATTTCTGCAAGGCTACGCAAGGGATCAGTAGCATATAGCTGGGTTGGAATCTGGGCTTTGCCACTCACAAGTTGGATGACTTTGGATGAATCACTTGGCCTTTTTGAACAACCATTTCTTTATGTATAAGACAGAGATTGTAATACCTAGGCCAGTGGTGGGGAAACTTTTCATGTTAGAAGGCTGTATTAGCTATAATCAAATGAAGCCACATTCAATAAACTTCAGTTAGATATACTTAAAAGTGTACATTATCTTGTAAAAATCTAACTATTTCATCGTGGGCAAGAGACATGAACAGAAGCTTCCCTGAAGAAGACAG
>CAUYPK010158443.1:0-42509 GCA_963574355.1 Loris lydekkerianus | reverse complement strand
ATCAATGGTTTGGTCCCTGTCTTAGGTTGACTGAATGCAGAGTGATCTTACCCGTCTTTGGGTACTATGAATGTAATCCACCATGCAGCCTCTCCATATCCTGTCTTAGGTTGTCCCCGCTTTGGGAATCTTACCCGTCATGCAATATGGTTTTAATGTTGATTTGAGGTTGCATTTTTGGGCCACTTGCCTCTAAATGCCAAAATTGTCTTCAGAGACTGCTGTTGAACTTTCTTTCCAGGCAAAAGCAAATGTGTCCAATTCCACCAAGAGCCCCTTTGGGGCTCTGAGGACCCTAGAAAACTGGGCAAAATCTCTCCTCACCCAGACTTATGTAATAAGGACTTCTAGACTCTGGGCTAGAGCCCAGTTAACTTGCATGGCACTGATGATGACAGTGCAGTTCCTAGTATTTGTGGGGAGTCACCTGGGCACCTTAACCCCTTGTCTCTTCATTTTCTAGCCTATGTGTTCATTTTCCTGTTGAGCTCAACTCAAATAAGAATTATCTGGGGAAGTTTGCAAGCAACAAACTGAAACCCCTCTTCCAATCAATGAAATCTGAATCCCTAGGGGGTGGGGCCCTTGCATCAGTATCTTTTACAGTTCCCAAGGGATTCTAATGTCTAATGTGCAGCCAGGATTGTGAAACACTGCTTTAGCCTGAGACTTTGCTCCCCATAAGATGCGTCTTCTTTGTTTGCCCTGCCAGGTACTCCTAGTCCTGGAGATTTATACTCCAGAGTAAATAGATTTAGAAGGGGAGAATTGGTTAAGAGGAGAAAAAGGATTAATAAAATGCTAGGCCTAAAGCAGTGGTTCTCAACCGGTGGGTCATGACCTATAGGAACTGTATTAAAGGGCCACAGCATTAGGAAGGTTGAGAACCACTGGCCTAAAGCAGTTGAAGATACAAGTCTGTCAATTTCAATACCTTTTGACCATTTAGTTGGTCTTAGTGGAGGCCCAGGGAAGGGTGTGGAGGGATGTGGAGTCCTGGGGATAAAGGCTACCTGCCTCTGACCTGAGATCAGGGGCTGCAATTCAGTGGCCTCCGGGTTGCATCTGACCTGCAGATACATTGTTTTGTCTGCAGTGTTATCATACATGGCAGTTTCTAAAAAAAATTCATTCCAACTTCTAAAAATCAGGTATTCCATAGGAGCATTCTCTCAGATCTGATGGGATTTGAACAGAAGACTTGGTGCAAAATCAAACGATGCACTTCTGAGTGTGGGCTTATTAATTCTCATTTAGCCAGGTTGCCCATTCATAAGGTGATGACTGAAATGGAATATGATTTAACATTTTCTACTGGTTGTGTTAGAAGGAAAATGGGTTTTTTGTTCTTTTGAGACAGGGTCTCACTTCCTTGGCCATGCTGGTCTCAAAGTTACTGTCCCCTGTAGCTGGGACTACAGGTATGTACTACTGTGTCCAGCTGAAAACTAGTTTTGATATTCAGACTTTAGTTTCACCATTTTTGCCCTTGAGATGCTGGGCTAGAATGACGGAATCTGGCTTGGGAGACGGCAGTCCTGATTTAGTCTGGTATTGCTGAGGTGCCTAGGGTTCTCTCTCTGGTTTTGAGTGTCCTCATCAATGTGGAAGGTTCTGCTTACTGGGATTCCAGGAAGTGAATGGTACAGGAATAGAAATAGAGACACCTTGTTTTAAGAGCAGCCTGTGTGTTGAGAAGAAACTAGAAGTCAGAGTGTAACAATGACTCTCCATCCTGGAGAAGTCTGGGAGGCCTGAGAGGGCAGGGCTGGAAGTAAGGGCAGAAGCTACAGTGAAACATTTGGGTTCTAGCCATCCATACTGGCCAAAAATGGAATGGACGATCTTGGGAGAAGACAGTGCTCTACCAGTGGAGATATTATGCGGAGGCAAGGTGGCCACTCGGAGGGCGTGTTGTAGGGAGCAAGACATCCCCTCCCAACAGATACTAGGAAGGAAGCAGAGAGTCCCTCATCTACCTCTCTCCATCAAAGAAGAGCATAGTTCACCGAGACACCCTGTGCCCACAGAATGGGATGTCAGTGCCTTGGTTGTTTTTAAACACTGTATTTTTAAAACATTTTTAAAAAATATTTACGACACGGAAGGTTGTACTACACACTGGGGACAGGTGCCTTTGATGTATACCCTTTCATTTCTACCTGGAAATAAGGTTAAAAGCATAAATTACTCTGCTGGGCACCAGGCATGCCCCTTGTCTTTGGGGTGCCACCATTGGCCATACCACTTGTCCCATGGGCTGGTGGATGAGAAACATGTCACTGAGGCTGCACAGGCTCCAGGGTCCTTGCACGGGCTTTATTCAGTGCATTTCAGAGAGGACCCTCAACAGCACCGGCTGGGCCCTACTCCCGTGCACTGATGGGCAGGAGGGAGGGACTGGAGGCAGTGTGTGTGCAGGGAGGGTGACACAGGGAGGCAAGGCTCCCCATCCCTGTTCCTGCTGCCCTGCTGCAGCCAGGACAGCATATCAACTGCAGTGGGAAGACAAGTGGAAGTGGGGAGCCCCAGGGACTGTGTCATCCACATGCTTCACATGAGGTACTCAGGAGCAAAAGTAGCCCGGGAGAGGGGGCAGCCAGGAGCATAAGAGGCTGTGAGCCCACTGGGGAGTATGTGGGTGGAGAGCCTGGCTGTCTCTGTCTCAGGATGGTGCCAGTATCCTGAGTCCCACTTGCCTGGCGTCACTCCATGAATCTCTACATCCAAGTCTTTTTTCATGCCTGGCCCCCAGCTGTTACCATCAAGCCCTAGGGTTCAAGGTTCATTCATGCAGAGCCCCTGGGCCTATCTATGGGCAAGGGCGAGGGATGTGACTTGGGAACCAATGGCAGGGTGGGTGGGGGGAGGACATGGCAGTATTCAGATCTGCTGTCCCCTGGGTCCTTTTGGAACTAGAGGCCTGCAATGTGTGCAGAGTGGGTTTGTATACACAGTCCTCCTCTCTGGGTTTCCTTGGAGGATGGGGATGATTAGGCATTCCTAGCACCTTAGTGGTTGGGCAACAAATGCCCTCCACAGAGCCCAGGAGAGGTCTTGGAATGGGCCTGGGGAGGGAGATCCCTTTAAGTCCCTAAGGATCTGTGTTGGTGGTGTCCCAGCCTCCCAGTAGGGTGGTTCCTCTTAAAGCCGACTTGAGTTCCATTCTAGAAGGAGCAGGTGCCTCTGCTCAGGAGATGAGGTCAAGTGCAAAGCCGGCTGGCTTTCTCTCTGCTCCAGCTCCGTGGGGCCTGGGCCTGGGCCTGCTCACCACCAGGACTGGTATCCTGGCCCTCATCAACTTGAAGCCTCCTCTGGAGCCTCACTCCAGCACTGTAGGGGTGGGGTCCAGGCCAGGCTCCCTTCTGCGCCTGGCACTTTTAAAGAAGCCGAGCTGTGGGGAGGCAAAGGGAGAAGTCTCAGAGGTGGACTGAAAGGACAAGGCCTGTCCCTTCCTACTGACCTGCCATGACCCCTCTCAGGCTTCCTCCTTGAGAGGGTTTCCCTCAATACCCCAGCTCACTCCAAGTACCCCTGACCCCAGAACTCCTGTGTGGACTGGAACAGAGTGGTGGATCCCTGGGGAAAAGGATGTTGGTTCCCACCATTTTGCTGTGTGATCCTGCACCAGCCAATATCTCTCTCTGAGCCTCTACCTCTTCATTCCTAACAGGAGGTTGAAATCAGCAGTTCTTAACCAGAGGTTCAGAGACAGAGAAGGGATTTGGGAGGTTTATTAATGGCCTGACATTGTTAGAGAAATTTTGTGTAGTTGTATGTTTTTTGTTCTTTTTCTGATAAGAGAAGCTTGGGTTTTGTCAGGTTCTCAAAGGGACCACAAAAGGATCAGAGCCATAGCGTGAGCGCCCTCTGTTGGCCCTAACCAATCTGCCCACTGTAGTCAGGGGCTAGATGCTGTGGAAGCCCTCAAGCTTTGGGAGGAGGTTGGGTGGGTGATAGCTCCCATGGAGAGGAGAATGTGGCCCAGGCCACAGATCCCAGAGGCTGGAGCCCCAGGCCTAGGCCAGTGAGCCAGGCTGCTGCTCCATCCCTACTCTGCAGATCCTCACCTTCCACAGTGCCAGGACGAGCAGGGCCAGCAGCAGGAGGCCTCCCAGTGTGCTGCCCACGATGATCCAGATGGGGATCTGCGAGTCTTCCTGCTTGGAGACCTCGAACATGATCTGCAAGGGGGTGGGGACAGGGCCAGACCAAAGGCATTACTATTGTGGGGCTGGGATGCAGCCTGGGCAGAGTAGCAGGGCAGGGGATAGCAGTGGCAGGGTAGAGTGGCACTGATTTCCTCAGGGGCAGGCCAGAGGAATGGGTGACACATGCCAGCTGAGGCCTCAGGGTGACCAGCTGTGCAGGCACAGTGGACGCTTACACAAGAGGTCCTGCCTCCTTGAGACACTGCTTTTGGCCTCCGGCACAGCACTCTCCCTGGATTCTCCTACCAAGTTGCCTACTCTTTCTCTCTTTGCTGCTTCTGCATGGTCTCCCAAATGCCTAAATGTTGGTGTGTCCCATCGTTCAGTCCTTGGACCTCTTCCTTTTCTACACTCCCTGGGTGAACTCGAGGCTGACTTACCCAGCAGACACGAGTCACAGCAAACGTGGACCCAGGGGCCACAACACTCTTAGGGGCCCATGAAAATGCTTAGAGTCTCACCTGAGTTATACATTCAATTGTCTTTATACCAACATGGTTGTAAAACAGTTTTTAGTATTTTTCTATGGAGCAAGGGGCCCCAAAAGGCAATGGTGCCCAGGCCCATGAAGGCACGAAGCAGCCTCGCATGGACTCAGCCGTGTGGCTTGCACCAGCTACACACCGACCCCTCTCACCTTTCTTCTGCCTGGATCCTCTGTCTACACCTAACTCTTGACTGCCCTCCTCCTCACCTCAAACCTGCTCCTTCCACTGCTTTCTCATTAAAGCCAGTGGCGTCATCTTCCCTCCTCACTGTTGCTCAGGCTAGAGGTCACAGGTTCCTTGCTGTCCCTTCTTGTCACACCCCTAAGGAACCCATCAGGAGGCTGTATACTCTCCCTTCAAAACACCTGGGGTGTGGCCATCATTCCTCCCTGTCAGCCTCCTGACCTCCATCCCGGGCCTGAGAACTCTCATCTCCTTTGGAGGCCACCACAGCTGTCCAGCTGCCTCTCTCCTCTGCCTCGCCCCTGCAGCCTGCTGTAGGGACCCTCTAAGCAGGGAGGTCTCTGCTCAGTTCAGTGCCTGTGTGTCCCCATCTCACACCAAGTCTTGCCCCAGCCTGCGGGGCTCTGTGCTTGCTTTCTGCCCCATTTACCTCACTGGCCTCATCTTTCACCCCCCATGCTCTGCTCAGCTGCCACCTCTGACCCTGTTGCTGCTGTCCCTCTGCCTGCAGATGGCCACGAGACACTCCAGCATCCCTCACGGTCTCTGCCTAATGACACTTGATTGGTGAGGCTTCCCCCACTCCCCGCCCCCCTATAAAATAGCGCCCCCAGTCCACCCTTCCGTATGTGTCCTTTCTGGGGAGTCCTCATCTCCGCTGGATAATGTACGTATTTGTGATCCCTGCCTTTCTTCCCACCGAGCATGCCAGCTGCAGGAGGGCAGGGGCTTTATCTGTTTTACTCCTGCTCTATCCTCATTCCTGGGAGCAGGGCCTGAAACCCAGCGGGGGCTCAGCAAACATGCTGGGTAGATGTGACCCCTCAGCAGCTTGGAGAGCCTGCCCTGGCCACTGCCTCACAGTCAGCTCCAAGCCAGTGCTGCTTCCCCCTACTGTGTCTCACATGGCCTGGAGCCTCCAGATGTGAATGGTGGGGGCTGCAGGATGCACCTCTCAGTGCTGTGAGGAGTGAGTGAGCTAACAGGGGGAGAGTCCGTCATGTCACGGCAGGTCCCTTATACGTGCACATTCTACCTCTGAAGCCTGGGACACTGCTCTGCCTCCTCAGCCCTGGCACAAAGCCCTGCATGCAGGGGCCTAATCTGGGGGCTGCTGGGTTTCTAAAACTGCAGTGAGGCATCGGAGGAGATAAGAGGGCCTGGGGTGGGGGTGGGGTGAAAGAAGAATTCGCCAGAAGACACACACCAGTGTGGGGAGAGGGGTAGTCTGTATGTGTGCTGGGGGTGCCTGTACCACACCTTCCCTCCCTTGGCTGCCTAGAACATTCCAACATACCTTTCCATTCAAAGAGACCATCTCTAGAAAGCTTTTCCTGGTGGCCCCACCCCAGGGTCAGTGCTCTCATCAGGTGCTCACACCCACTTGTTTTCCTGTCTGCCTAATTTATCCCTCTGTCCTCTGTGGGGCCACCAAATGAACAAACAACAAAATCCTCCTTAGGTGGTCCCCTGAGCTGCTTTTGGGCTTTTACACCTGCTAGCCCCCTGCCTGGTACTCCCCCATCCCAGCCTGTTTGATTTTTCACTTGGTTGTTTGATTAAGGGCTGTTTCTGACCTTCCCTGGTTTGCTCTGGGCATCTCCCTGGGGGTGGCTGTGTGTTCTTGGCCTGTTGCAATGCACCCTGAGCCTAGGCCAGCATCTTCAGGATGTTGTCTCCAGGATGTGGCCAGTGGAGGGCAGCAGCATCCCACACCCAGCTGCCCCATCTATTTTTCACAGGATTAGGTTTCTAAGGCTCAACTTCCTGTTGCCCCAGGAGGGCATCTCACAGAACCTCACCCCATTCCTGGGCGCTGATTTAACCCAGTATAATCTGTAACAGTCTGGTTTTACCCAGCGAACAGTCTCAATGCAAAGACATCCTTTGTTTTTCACAAACTCAGTTTGCACCAGACTTGCAAGCTGCGGTATGGATGGATGGAGAGCAGAGGCGTGGATGCTCATTCCAGACTCCCAGCCTGCCCGAGACGGCCTTCCTGCTCGGGGCGGCAATCAGTGAGCACTCCCAAGCAGGCAGGCCTGGGCTCCAATTTCAGTTTCCTCTAGTGTCGAATACCTGGGTTTTCTTTCCTCCCCATCCCATGGCGCAGTTGTGGTTCAGGGAGCAGAGCCTGGGAATGCTTACTTACATGGCCTTCCCCAATTTTGCCCCTGAAGACCCACTTGTCTTGCTTTTTTTCTCTCCTCAGATGCTGCCCGACTCTCACCTGCTGGAACACGTGGGCAGGGGGTGCAGGAAAACTCCATGGGCCGGGTAAACCCTTTCCAAGCTGGCCCAGATCTATAGGGGTCCCAGGGGCTCACCAGGCGGCTGGGATCCTCCTCCCGGAAGATGAAGGGACTGTGGAACTGCCTCTGCAAGGCTGCGTGGACCATAATTTTCATGGACTTGAACTTGAGCTGTGTAATCAGAGCCCTCCTCAGAAGCTGGCCCTAAAAGCTTCTTTCCTGCCCCCTCCCCAAGAAGCCCCAGGTGGAAGATTCCTGGCAGCCAGCCCCTTCCTTCCAGCCCCAGCCTGAGGGCTCTACTTACTGCTTTTAGGGACCTCAACCACAAGTTCCCCAGCAGATGGAAATTGATTTCCTGGTTGGGGGCCAGCCTCACGTTACAGTTGATGGAAACTACATCAGAGTTGCTGTGATTCTGAAAGAGAAGATGGGTCTTGGGGCTGAGCAGCTGGGCTGTGGGGAGCGGAGGGAGGCAGCCAGCCTGGCTACTTCCTGTGCAGCGACTCAGGCCACCAGGGAGATGGCTTAGCTGTTCTGCCTGACCAGCTTGGGGTGGGGGACTTATGGGCCGGAGCTGCCAGGTGAATCCTGGAAGATGAATTAAGGATGATATATCTGATGCCCCATTTGAAGTTGTGCATAACGACCAGGCTGGGTGTATTCTGGGAACAGAACTTAGGTTCAACGTTAGGGAATCTACATCATTTCCATATAAACATTAAGAGAAAAAATGATGTGTTCACTGTAAAAAATTGTAGAATAGAAAAAGTATTTTAGGAAATCCAACTTCTGTCTTCTGTTCATGACAGAACCTCCCATAAACTTCTTGAACCTTAAAAAAAAATTTTTTTTTTTTGAGACAGAGTCTCAAGCTGTCGCCCTGGGTAGAGTGCTATGGTGTCACAGCTCACAGTAACCTCAAACTCTTGGGCTTAAGCAATTCTCATGTGTCAGCCTCCTGAGTAGCTGGGATTACAGGTACCCGCTACAACACCTGACTATTTTTTTTGTTGCAGTTGTCATTGTTGTTTTTAGCGGGCCTGGGCTGGGTTTGAACCCACTAGCCTCCATGTATGTGGCCGGCCCCCTACCCACTGAGCTACAGGCACCGCCAAACTTCTTGAATCTTTTTAAAGGGTATCTTGCAGCAAGTATCATATTTAAGAATAAAAAAAATCTAAAGATTATTTTAAAGATCTGCTTTCATATTTATTTACTATTGCCTTGGAGGTCCCAGCCAGAGTAATAGGACAAGAAAAACAATCTGTAAGAATTGAATGGAAAAAACTAACATTGATAGAAAACCCAAAGAAATCTTCAAACAATTAGAATTTACTAGGATAAAATAAAAGTAAAATAAAAATGAAAAGTTATTTTTATTGCTATCTTCCTGCCACCCCAATCCCAACTATGCCCAGATCTTTGGTAAGGTGTACTATCTCAACAAGTGGTATACGCAAGGTGCATGTTTTATAAAACTAAAACAGCTAAGATTTTTGTCTGGGTAAGGAATAAAGCAAGCATGCTGAGAAGTTAGTATTTAGAGGCAAGAGGCAATCCTGAGAGCATGGGCCTGGGAACTAGCAGATGTCTTGGGAGGGCTTTGGAGTTGAAGCTGAGCTACATTCCATATCCAATGGCAGGAGGTGCCAGTGGACATGGTCAAATGTCTGTGTGTGTCGCAGCCTCTTTCTAGTTTCTGCTCCCCTCCCCCTGCCAATCTGTATCCACCTGGCCCTTTTAGCCCAGGTGCAAGTCTGCTATTCCCATTCCTTTTTGCTGGATCACCCGACACACCCCGGCTGTTGCCTAGGTTCGTCCACACTCACTGTTTGTTTCTGTCTGTTTCAGCTCCTGAGAGATGGTGGGGGGCTCGTACTGGGCAAGAATCATTTTTTCCTCATTATTTTGTTATTGTTGTTGTTGCAGTTTTTGGCCAGGGCCGGGTTTGAACCTACCACCTCTGGTATATGGGGCCGGTGCCCTACCTCTTGAGCCACAGACACCACCCATTTTTTCCTCATTCTGTTTTTACTTGGTTTGAGACTCGGCACATATTGGTGCTCAATAAGCTCTTATTGACAAAGTATTGGATCAAGAGGCGGTACTCCCGATGCTCCCCAGGGCTCCTGGTTTGGGGGATACTCACCAGTTGTGGGGCACGACTCAAGTCCTCCTCCGTTGGGGTGGGCCGGTACTCAGTGCTGTTTCCCCAGATGTTACAGGACGTGTTCACCTGCACAGAGGACACACACACGCACACACAGCCTCACAACCAGCTCCAACAGCCTTAGGATTCCAGGGATGGTTCTTTTCTTCTCTTTCCAGAGAAGGCTCAGCAGTCCTGGTCCTGGAAGGAGGGCACTGGGGGCTGGGGACTTGGGGACACACCTAGGGGTTATGTGTGTCTCCTTCTGGTACCCTCCCCCGAGGGACCAGGGCACCGGTACCTGGTCGGTGAGGAAGTCCCTCAGCATCAGCAGGCGGTTGCCGCCCCTGGTGGCGATGGGAACGGTGATCTTCATCATCATCCCATGGATGGGGAACAAACCCAAGTTCTGGATCTGTGCTCAGAGAAGGGGGAGGTGTCAGCACAAATAGCAGCAGTTGGATGTGGGTGAAGAGCAAGGCACATGGCGTATCAGCCCCTGGGTGCAGTGATTCCCCCAGCCAGGCCTGGTGGAATTCTGGTGTTTTCACTGTGCCTTTGGTGCTGCCACATCCTGGCTGGGGGTGGTGTGTGTGAAAGTGCTAGCAAACCCTGACAGGGGCCAGGCTACTGAACGAGGACAGGTCTGTGGGGCTGTGAGCCTGGCACTTTCATTTCAACTTCTCTTAGCTGAGGGGGATTTTGTTGAGGCCAGGGTGAAGGTGGTGACATCAATTACATATCAGGAGACAGAATCATTAATTAATGAAGGATTCAAATAGCGAGTGTGTGATAGTTCATGTTCTAGCAACGACTTGAATTCCAGAGCTGTAGTGATTAGAAGCAGGGCTGTGGAATTAGAGAGATGGGGAATCTAACCCTAACCTCCCACTACACGTGAGCTGTGTGGCCTTGGGCAGGTCACTAAACTCCATGCAGGGCTCGGAGTCTGAAGTTCAGTTTCCAGCTGTCTGCCTGCCCTCAGCTCTCACACAGCTATGGGACATAAACTTACAGCAGTTCAGGGGTGGTGGGACCTTGGGGCTCACTGTAGCAGAGACTGAGCTACAGGCACCTAATTATCTCCCTCCTTCCTTCGTGACAGAACTGGGGGCTAAAACCACATTCCCTAGCCTCCCTTACAGCTAAATCACAATGGTTTGGATATGAGCGGTCCCTGAGTCACAAGCACTGACTTAGGTACAACATGCATTTATGAACATAGGCTACTGCAGGTAATAGGTAAATGTACCTGTTCTAACTTACATACACATTCAGCTCAAGAACAAACCTACAGAACCTATCTCTTCTGTAACCTGGACACTGCTTGTAATGAAAGATAACTGGAAATTTGAGGAACTGCCAGGGAGGTTCCTTACTAGGGAGGGGCCATGCTTTTTTCTCCCCTTCTTTCTTTAGGCTGCCTGGAATGAGGGTGTGATGGCTGTAGCTGTAGCGACTTTGGACTGTGAGGTGAACTGGAGGTCAATAGTCTCATGCTGCTGGTGGTGGAGCAGAAGACCCAATCTTGGGTGACTTTGTGAAGCTGCCAACTCTGGACTCTTGTATAAGAGACAGCAAACCTTGGTGTGTTTAAACTACTGTTTTTCAATATTTAAAAAATTTCAGCAGCCACATCTTATCTTCGGTGATGCATTTGTGCCCTCCATACCCCAGTCCAGTCTGGCTGTTTTTCAGATGAGCACTGAGAGGCCCAGAGAAGGCAAGTGACTTGCCTACAGTCACACAGTGAGTGGGTGGCAGAGTTGAGGCTGGACTCCAGGAACTAGTGATGACTCCAGATTCTTCTCTTCCCCAGTGGTGGTGGTGGTGGTGGGGGTCCTCAGATCCTTTCCTTCACTCTCCACCCTGCCTCCCCTCCAGGCTTACCTTGAAAATGCACTTGAAGGGAGGCCCAAGGCCATCATATTTCTCCAGTGAGCTGTTGGACTTGACCTCGTAGTGGCTTAGGCTGCTGCTCCTGCAGAGACAGACAGGCTGCTGTGAGCTCAGAGAGTGTTGGCTGGATGGATAAATGAATGAAAGAGGGTGTGGGCACACACCTACCTCCCCCTGGACCACAAAAGACAGATTTTCTCTTGTGTCTCTTGGGAGTAGTGTGTTAGTAAGGATCCTGAAGTTCAGCAGGAATAAATGCCACCATTGACTAGCAGTGTCTGCCTCGAGTGAGGGTGGCATGTGTTAAAAGAGTCCGTTATCAGTCATCCCTGCCCTGGCCTCTTTGCCCAGAGGTGCTGACTCTTTTCAGCATGGCCTCACCCACTGTGCCCGCTTCCCCTCTCTAGGGACGGCTGCTGTGGGAGGGCCCGACTGTCCTCTCTGTATTTGCTGTTATGTCCTAACTTCTCTGTCTGCCCGTGAGCTCTCGAAGGATAGGGCCTGCTTCCCCCATCAGACCAGGGTCAACAGCACACCAAGAAGGGGAAGTGGGGAGTGGTCTGCCCTGCAGGGCAGTCTCTTCTCACTGAAAGTGATCAGAACTGCCAGTGCAAGGCAGTGGTAAAAAAGCAGATTGGCCTGCTGTGGGTCTTATTACTGTTTTTAAATTCTCTACAGACCATACACCCTCCATGACTATGCCGGGGCAGGTGGGGGGCATGGTGGGTACTTCCTGCTGCCCCCCCTCTTCTTTCCCCACTTCTGGGAGCTCCCTGGGGGTCAGGCCAGGCGTGTGTCCCCTCCTCCCTCTCCTTTAGTACCCCTCCTCATCTGACTCACCAGAGACACACGTGTCTCCATCTCACAGTCCCTCAGTGCTGGGGCCAGGCCTCAGTCCTTCCACACCTTTCCCCTCCCGGGGCCCCCAGGGTCCACTTACCTGGTGAAGAGGACATCAGCCTCGTATTTGAGGTGGAATCGTAGGAGGGCTGTGTTGTCTTCCTTGGTGCTGTCCTGCTCGTCACTGTCACTGCAAGGAGAGCCAGGCAGCATGTTCAGGATCCCGCCTGCTCCTCCTCAGCCAGCACATGCAGCGGGAGGGTCTGAGGTAGCCTGAAGAAGCAGCACACTGCTTCCTGGGGTGGTCACACTAGACAGGCCAGCGAGGGGCCTGAGGCGTCCCCCAGGAGAGAAAGGTCTGGGGGCAGGAGACTGATGACATCAGCGCTCTTGCTACCTTCTCGGGTGCAGCCCACCTGGGCTAGTGCAGGCTCCGAGAAGGGCTTGGGGAGCTGGGAGGCCGCACCTGGCCTGGCCCTGGGCCCCCTATGCGACCCCCTCACCCTGAGACCCCATCTGCCGGGCCAACCCTGGACCTCTGCCAGACTCTCCAGGGGCTATGGGAAATGGCACCTGTGAGAAAGGCTGTCCGCTCTGCCCAGGGAGGGAGGGACAACAAGGAATTAACAGTTGGTTAGTCCATTTATTCCTGAATGGACAGGGTCCAGCTCCTACGGGGCAGCTGAGGGCGCTTTGCAGCCATGAGGATGCTGGAGAGTGAAGTGCAGAGACGTGAGTGGGAGTTCTGGCAAATGTGCTTCCCTTTATATCAGAGACTGAACTACCAGGGCAAATGATTTCAGACATAAAACTGTCTGATTCCTGCTGGTTATAGACACTAGGTTTTATTCCCTTTGGAAGCCTTACCCAGGATTGGTGTTGTTGGTTAGAAAAGGGACCCCCCCCCCACACACCTCTAACTCATAAACACCCACAGCTGTGCCGTGCAAGCCCATCCAGTTCCTGGGAGGATGGGACTGTGTCTTTAAAGAGCAGGGAAGAGCATAAGGGAGGGCTTGCAGACTTTGTCATGTAGCAAGTGACAAAGGATTCCAGCAGAACTGTAGCTGGGAAGGGAGCTGTAACTGTAGGTGGCTGGGGGTCCCTAGCTCACTTGAGACCTCCGACCTGTGTGTGCATGTTGGAATGTTGGTGTTCGGTTTGCCTGGAGTATTTATTTCTCAGCTAAGGGTTGTCACCATCTACAAAGGTCTAGAGTAGTTGGAATCCCTCTCTCGTTCCCCGCACAGAAGTAATTCTGTGAAAAAAGAAAAGTGTGTTTATGACTCACACAGAGTGATTCATGGTGTCAATATATAGCAAGCTACCTCAAGAAGGTCTGGGAGGAAGCCAGGCAGAAAGGCCACACAGAGTAAGGAAAGGCCTCTTAAAAACAGGAAAACTTCCAAGAGGAGAGACGTGACCAGGACAGCAAGAACGTTGGATGAGGTATAGTGACAACTAGTGTTCAGCTTCCAGTTGCACTATTTCTAAGCTGTGTATCATTGGGAAATTCACTCAACCTCTCCGAGCTTTCCCTTTTTTACCTATAACTTGGAGGGTAGGGTGGGGAACAACCCTGCTTTGCTGATCTTAAGGGCTGCTGTGAGGACTGACTGTGATGTTATATGGACAGTGCTTCACAAGTAAGGGGTTTTAAATAACTGCTTTGCACAGGCAGAGATAAGGGACTGGCACTGTGATTTACAATAACAACCGTGGCAACAGGGGAGCAGCAGGTTGGCCCACACTTGTGACTGACACCAGACCCCCCAGGTTGGGGCAGTGAGGAGCAGCAGGGCTTGGTGGTGGGATTCAGTGTGGGGAGGGGCACTTGCTAGTGTGGAGATGAGAGAAAGCAGGGCTGGGGAGCAGGGAACCAGGGGAGAAGGAGCAGGCAGGCCCTGACCTGCCTGCAGCGAGCTGGATCTCCAGGTGGTGCAGGAAGACGGACTTGCTGAATTCAAAGTCTAGACGGAAAGCCACCTGCAAGAGAGGGTTGCAAGTCTGGGCCTTGCCCGACAGCCCTGCCCCCCACATCCCCCTGCAGGCTCGCTGGGGAGGGGGTTGTTGGTTGGGAATGGATGGCGGGAGGTAGGGGGGGCGGACCAGCCACTAGAGAACCTGAGCTGAGCTTGGGGGGGCTGAGGAGGACCCAGCTAAAGACAACAGCCACAGCCAGTTCTCTGCTGAGGAGCCAGACCCTCCCCTTCCTCCTCTTTTGTTTTTAATGAAAGGCAACTAGTCCCTCCATAGGAGGGACTTCAGACTCTTAACGCGGGATTTCTGGGTGGGGGCCTTGATGGCAGGAGGGGAGATGGCCACCACCTTGTACCACCAGATGCAAGTGGTGGGATAGCCACCCCTGCCCTTGTTCTTGGGAGGCGGGAGGGAGGAAGGCCCAGGAGGGGTGAAGCCTCTGTCTCCTTGACCAGCAGCCTTCCTGCCATACTGCTGACCTGGGGCCTGCACCCCCTTTGCCCTCTGCCCAGGGTGGCAGGGGGCCCCTGACTGTGGCGCATCACATCTTTGCTTCCTCCCCTACCCCACCCAGCTAACTGGGGCTCTGCACAGCCCTCTTCTTTTCTCTCCAGGTCTGACCCCCATGAGACCTCAGGAGCCCCAGTTTTCCCAAGGAGCCCTAATCCCATCTCCTGTTTCTTCCTGTTCCCTAGCCTGGGACACCCTGTTCCTGAGGATGTGCTGCTATCCAGCGGCTCCTGCCTCAAGCTCCTCTCTAATTCCTGTGTACAAGCAGCCTGACCTCATCTTCCTCCTGCTCCAGCACCTTCTGTGTCTGCCCGCTGCCAGGCGTGTGTCCTGGAAGGAGAGCCAGGCAGCATGCCCACGGTCTGGCATCTCCTGCCCTTTCACAGCCATCTTCCTGCTCCCTCACACACCTGACCCCCTTTTCACATGTGTATTTAAGCAGGTGCTTGAGAGATGGTCATTTCTCTCCCTGCCCCTCCCAGCTCACAGCCCGGAGACAGGGGCTGGAACCCTGAGAGACTGTGAGGATGAAGGATGGTGGGATTGGTCAAGAGGGGTGAGAGCGTGATGGGTGGGAGTGTAAGGATTCCCTCCAACATGAGGGGGTCCTGGGTGTTCTCCCAGGGGCCTGCCGGCCCATTAATTCTTTCTTTTGGGAGAAAGAACTAATACAAAGTAAGGCTTCTCTGCCCTACCTTCTTCTTCTCTGTTCACCCCAGTTGCTCTCGCCTCCCTGTGCCCCCAGGGCCCACCCTGGTCTCTTCCTCCACATTGCCCCCAGCCTCAACCTTGGCCTTGGCCCGGAAGAAGGGGTAGCTGACGTTGCAGACTTTCCTGTGGAGTCTTCGCTCCTCATTCACACACTCAATGCTGCCATCTGAGTCCTCCTGTGGGTGGGTGAAGGACATCAGGACAGCAGTTAGGGAGGGCCTGAGACCAGGTGCAGAGACACCCTCGCCCCAGCCTCTCCCCCACCATCCACCACCATCCCCAACACCCATTTGTCCCAGGCTAGGGAACAGGAAACAGGAAGAAACAGGAGGGATGGTACAGTTTCACGGCACCACACGAGGAAGAGCAGGGACGCACTCAGTGCTGCGGGGCTGCAGAGAGGATGGGCCTGCACACATGATTTGTCATCCCCCCTGTATCAACCAAATGCTGGTCGTATCCATTTATAGGTGGGGACACTGAGGCCCAGAGACGAGAAGTGACTAGCTCTGATTCCTGGAAATTGGTATGGAGCTGGGATTTAAAGCTGACCCCAACGCCTGTGCTTTTTCTACCTGAAAGTGGAAGCAGTGACTCTGTGGTCTCTGGCTAACCTTTCTCCCTCTGCCTTCCCAGCTCTGAGCAACTGCTCATCTGTTCATTGGAAGGATTGGGAAGGATCTCTTTGAGACATTAGATGAGGTTTTCAGGATCTTGCATGATTTTGTAATCCAGAAAAACAGTGAGCAGGTTGTGGGCTGATCTCCCCGCAGGGGCTGTGAGGGACTTTTCTGAGGCTCTATTCTGCCCCAGTCCAGGGCAGGGCTTGCTGCAGGGGTCCAGGAGCTCCTAGGGCCATCAGACAGCAGGTAGGGTGAAGAGACAGCAGGGGACCTGGGATTTTCCCCCACTGCGTGACACTGATGTCCTCAGACATGTCTTGAGGGCCTTCTTATGTACTCAGCCTGGCCCAGGTGGTAATTTGGGGCACTGGCCTCCACGGAGTTGAAGGTTTGGACAGGGCAGGGCATTGCTCAGAGACTCGTGATTTCCCCAAAGCACGTGTGGACCTGTGCCAGAGGCTTTGCACGGCTGGAGGGGCCTCCATGGCCTCTCGGGGCTTCAGGAAAGACATCGCATGCTGCATGACACAAGGACTATGCTGTCACAAAGTGCAGGCTCAGGGTCCGGCCTCAGGGTGGGTATTGTGCCCTGCTGCTTACTAGTGGTGTGGTACTAAGCGGGCCACTTAACCCCTTTTCATGCCTGCTTCCTCCTCCGCTCTCACTCCGGCTGCTACCACCAGCACCACTGCTACCTCCAGAGGGTGTCGTAGGGTTAAATGCACATTGAGTGTTAGCATGGTGCTTGGATATTTTAAGTGGGCAGCACATGGGTGGTCACCAAATGGGACCAAGGGCTTCTCCAGAAAAGGAGAAAGGGAGTGCCAGGTAGAGGACATGGTGGGAGCCAGAGGGCCCTTGGTGGGGGTAGGAGGGACTGAGGGGAGAAGTGGCAGGTGGTGGGTGGGACGGGCCTTGAATGCCACAATGAGGTGTCTAGAATCTGTTGAGACAGCAACTGGGGATGTCCAGATGTTTTAAAGTGGGAACGACCAGCTCTGAGTCGTGTTGGAGGCCCTTCTGAGCAGTCCTGGGGGATGAACGGCAGGCAGGTGTGCATGTGCCGTGCGCGTGCGTGTGTGTGCCTCTGACCAGCGCCCAGGAGAGGGCGGCGTTCCTGAAGCCCTCAGACTCACCCAGCCCAGTGGCTCTCAGCTCTGGCTGAGCTTTAAGAGCCTCCTGCTGGCCAGCCCCACCCCAGGCCAAGTCAGTCCGGATCTCCAGAGCGAAAGTCTGGAGGCAGGTATTGCAGGTAGCTTTGGCTCCCCAGCTGATTTCCAGCCAGCAGCCAGGATCCTTCCTGTTCTTTGCGTCAGGCAGGTGGCTAAAGTCTTACCTTCTGGATCAAGCTGGCAAACTGCAGGTTTGCTGACTGTGAGATGTTCAGGACTGTGCTGTAGGCATTCTCGCCCCTGTTCTCCAGCGTGGCCTCCACCGCCACCCGCCGACGCATACTCTCTATGATGAACACGGTGGTGTCAAAGGACAGCGTGTATGCAGAGCAGTCTTGCACAGGCCTCCTCAGCACCCTCTGGCAATACTCCCTGTGAAAGAGACACCAGGCATCAGGCAGGCGGAATGGGGAGTGCAGGGATGAAGCGGAGCCCCAGGGTTGGGGCAGAGAGATGGGTCCGGGGTACTTGGCTGGCCTCTGCTCATGGGAATGGCCACTGGGAGAAGAAGTGAAATGGATGGCAGGGCTGGAAAGAGCTTAATCTGCAAGATCATTTCCCACAGGAAATGATCACACAGGTCATAGCCTTCTTTAAACCCAGAGTTCTTATTTGACCTCACTACCCCTGCATCATTCCACTCATGTTTCCCTTTTGGCCTTGGCTGCCAGGAAGCTCAGAGCTAAACATAGTGATAATCCTGATTACTAGGCTAGAAGGTTAAAATGTGTGCTTCATTTTCCTTCTGCAGTATTTGGATGTGCTATTTTCATTTATTGTCTATGTCATGGAATATGTATCTTCCATCTAAATCATTTCATACTTGAGTAGAAGTCGAGCATAAATTATTAGAAAATACAGGGTGGCCATAAAGTTCATGTGCAATCACAACTATTTAAATTGCACACAAACTTTATGGCCACCCTGTATATTAAATAAATTTAACAAATGGTGTTGTTCATTATTTTTCCTTATGTGCTGGCTTGTGTCTTCGTGGGGATCCTGGGTCCCCTGCTCATCCTCTGCTCATCTCCTTAGCATTCTTCCATCACAGGGCTTGGGATGCCCAGACATTCAGCCAATGGATCCCAGAAGTCACCTCATCCCGGGTGTGGGGGGGGAGGGAGGGCAAGCACCCGGAACTTTGGGTTCCCTGTCTCTACCTTTTTTGTTTTATAGTGTGGTTCCAAAGAAAGGTTTCTTTTCTAAACACAATGTATATAGATTCGATTCGACTTAGTAGTATTTGTTTTACAAAGGAGGTAACTGAGGCCCAGAGAAGGGAGGGGACTGTCCTGGGGTCACACAGGAGTTAGAGGCAAAGACTAGGCTAGAACCCAGACTCCAAGTTTAGTGCTTGACCCACGATGCCTGTGAAAAAAATGTGCAGGAAACAACCTGGGGTCCTGGGAGTCCCAGAGCCACCAGCAGTGAAGGGGAAGGAGCCGACTCACATGGCTGTGGGCAGGTCACTCCGGGCATCCAGCACGAGGTCAGGGACACAGTGCTCGTCCTCATTGCAGCCATTCCAGAAGGGTACCTGGGCCAGGGAGAGCCAGGTGTGGGCATCTGGGCCAGGTAGCCATAGCCTCCAGTCCTCAATTTTGCTGTGGGCTCCTCACCCCCAGAGCACACTGGACTCTGCCTCTACCACTCTGTCTGGCCTGCCCTTTCCCCAGACAGCACACTACTTTTTCTCAGGCTTTTGTATAGATGCTTCCCTATTTAAAACATGGCCCCAAACTCAGCTCTTCCTGGTTCTCCTCCAGTTCTTAACTGAGCTGGTAGCACTGGACCCCCCCTCCCCACTCACCCAGCAGAACAGATTTTGTCAATACTTATTTATCATCTACTGTGGGGGGGTGTGGGCAAGGTCTTTGGTATTAGGGATACAGGACAAGGAAGACACAGTTTCTATCCTCAGCTTGTACAGAAGATTGCTATGTGAACAAGTTACTATAGTGTGAAATGTACAAAAAAATAAAAAAGAACCATGTATGAGAAATAAGAGAGGCAGACGGGAGAAACAGTTATTTTGGCCTGTAGGTAGTCAGAGACAGCTTCAAAGAAGGGACAGTAGGTCATTGTTCTTAAAGACAATCAAATTAGCTGGGTGGACCAGAGGGAAAGGGAAGTAAGTCCAGGAGGAAAGGCAAGCCTGTGCAAAGGTTCTAGGGCAGAATGGCATGGTGAGTTTGGGAAATGACAGGCAGTTCAGTGTTGCTGGCATAAGAGACACAGAGGTGGAGGAAATAAAGAGATGGTCGGGGGCAGTGTTTACAGGGCCATGCAATTGATGAGTTGAGGAATCTTTAGGCAGGGAGTGTCCTGCCAGACCTGCATGTCGAAGGTGCCCCTGGTTACTGTGGGAGTGTGGGCTGGAAAGGTGAAGGCCAGAGGCAGGAAGAACCTTGAGGCGGCTGCTGCAGCATTCGTGCAAGGTATGGTGCTGGTGTTACTGCGGTCATGGGCGTGGAGGGGAGAGACCAGGTTTGTGACCTCAGAGGTGGGATTATCTGGGTGCTTACAGGGTCATATACTCAGCAGGGAGCTGCATATCTAAGCCTAGAGCCCAGGGGCAAGGACTACCAGTTCCAGGGACACAGCCCAAACCCAGGCCACATGTATCTTAAATTCACTAACTTTCCTCAAAGGAGAGCTCCCCACCCTTATTCATATCTGTGAGCAAGCTCGCCCCTGGGCTTCCCCACCACATGGCGCATCTGCGGCCCCACCCAGCACACTGATGGCAAAGTCACACAGTATAGGCAGGGCAGGGACACTCAGGACAGCGGCATAGCCCCAGATGGGGGCCTCACTGTATTCTAGCACCCAAGTTCATCCTGCTGAGTTCAAGTCTGCAGTGAAACACTCCCTGCTCCCAGGCAGCATACTGGGTAGGAAGTCTGAGAACTATATAGTAACTTTTGCAAAAATTTCTATCCAGCTAATCAAAAGAAAGAATTTGATGTAATAAGCAACTGCTGTCCTCAATTATATGAAACAGCTTACGCCTATCATGGTGTTAGAACAGTGTCAGGCATTTAGTAGAGACTTAAGTAAGAATTTGTGCAGTGATGAGAAGAATGTGTCTCATTTGCTGGGGGCTAGAAAGAAATCCAGATGAACAAAAGTCGTAGGAAGGTAGCTGCTCTTTAAAGCCCTCCACATGATGCCATGAACTCTTCTTCAGCTCTGTTGCTCTCCTTTTCTTTCCATGTCCCTTCACCCTGCTCTTCCCATTCCCCAGTCTTGGTGCTACTGTCAGCTCTCCTGGGATGAAAGCCCATCCTCCCCATCTCTGAAATCCTATCCGTTGAAGTCCAGCTGAAAGCCACCTCTTCCAGGAAGGCCCCCTGCCTATCACTCATTGCTTGATTATACTTTCTCCGCCCTCAGGCTGCTCCTGCCTGGCCTGCAACACTCATTGCCTCCTCGCATGGAGATCACCAGTGTCGGACAGGAATTAGCCTGGGGTACTTGGCTGGCCTCTGCTCATGAGAATGGCCACTGGGAGAAGAAGTGAAATGGATGGCAGGGCTGGAAAGAGCTTAACCTGCATTTCCCGCCCCAAAGCCCCAGTCTTCCTACCACACAGGTCATAGCCTTCTTTGAACCCAGAGTTCTTAGTTGACCTCACTACCCCTGCATCATTCCACTCATGTTTCCCTTTTGGCCTTGGCTGCCAGGAAGCTCAGAGCTAAACATAGTAATAATCCTGATTACTAGGCTAGAAGGTTAAAATGTGTGCTTCATGTCCGTCTGCATTGTGGGCCTCAATACGTTTGCAGAATGAGCGGCAGGTACTCATTCATGTGCTACTGTCAATTTGTAATTACTGTGATAGGGAAAAAGGTGACTTGGTGTGCCCAGCTTTGCCCCTTTCCTGGCTCACTAAAGAAGGAGCTGGCTTTGCAGCTGATGGCAAAGGAAAGGGGGAGGCGTGAAGGGCGAAGGTTTGGCGGAGGAGTGTGGGAGGTCTGGAGACGGGCCATGGGGGTGAGGGGCAAGAATCGGGGGTTCTCGGGTACTGCTGTGACCTGTGCAGTCTTTTCATGCTGTTGGAGTAGGACCTGGTGTAATTCTGAAATCACCTGCTGTCTGGTCTCTGCATCACTGAGAGTCATCGCTCAGTGACCACATCACAGAGGTCTTGGGTTATGAGCACAGTGTGTGTTGAAGTTGTTTCCTAAATTCTCAAGGCCCAGGCATTACATATTCTATTTCATAAAATTTGCCTGCCCCGTTGGGTGCTGTGTGTCGTGCCTCTAATCCTAGCACTCAGGGAGGCTGAGGAGGACAGACCACTTGAGGAGTTCAAGACCAGCCTGAGCAAGAGTGAGAACTGTTTCTACTAAAATAGAAAAACTCAGCTGGGGGTTGTGGTGGGTGCCGATAGTCCCAGCTACTTGGGAGACTGAGGCGTGAGGATCACTTGAGCCCAAGAGTTTGAGGTTGCTGTAAACTTTGACAATGCCATGGCACTCAATCCCAGGGTGACAGAGTGAGACTCTGTCTCAAAAAAATGTTTTTTGCCTGCTCTACCAGCACAGCTTTGGTGTTTGCAAAGGAGGGTGGTGGCTGATAGAGAACTCATATCTCTTCTGATCCTAGGATTCTCTGTATTTCTCCAGCACCCACCCAGTGCTCCCCTGAGAAGCCTGAGGAAGGGAGCTGTGCTGTGGATTTGCTGGGACAAGAGATGGGAAGGTGTGTTGGGGAGAGGACTCCTTGGGGCCTGGCACACAGTGGGCCTGGGCTTTGGGGAGGAGGTTGGGGTTGAGGCTGGGGATGTGCCAGAGGTGAGTGCCCTGTATACCAGGCTGTACCGAGACTCTGAGGGTAGTGGGCCAGCCGTCATCCAGCATGGGGCCGTGGTCAGGGTCCTCCAGGGAATATTCAACTGAGAAGGTCACTGGCTTCACGTAGTCAGCAGTATCCTGTCAGGTAAAAGACAGCAGGGATGAGAGAGGAAGGCACATTATTTTCTGGGCCAGAGCCACTGATGCTGAGCTAGAATGCCCACCTCCCCAAGGCCGGGGAAGTGGACAGCTGCACTGTCGGCCGTCTGGTGAGTCCATGGTGAGTGGAGGCTCCCAGGAGGTCTGGGGATAGAGAGGGGGGCCTAGTGTGTGCCTGCCCAATTGCCTCAACAAGCTCCTGCTCATGTTTCAGGGCCAGGCCTCCATCCCTAATGCTCGGCCTGCAGCAAGCCTGGCAGCACCGCCCCTCCACTGCTCAGACCTGTTACCGCCACTGCTCCCATAGGGTCGAACCATCTGACTGTGTGAGTCTTCCCTCCCCAGCATGGAATAGGCCAGAAGTCTCTCAGCACAATCCTGCCACCGTAATAAGGGCTCAACAATGTTGGAATGATGAATGAACAGAGAAGTGAATAGGACAGAGCACTCAGCCTGGTCTTGAGCACAGGTGGTAAGTGAGGGGGGTTGCTCTGATCTGTCTAAAAATCTCCCCTGGAACCTGCAAGCCCTGACGTGAGTGGCTTTTGGGTATTAAGGCAGTGGCTCTCAAACCTGAGCTGGCATCACAATCCCCAGGGGGCCTGTTAACACACGGGGTGCTGGTCCCACCCGTGGAGTTTCTGAGTCAGTAGGTCTGGGATGGGGCTGGAACAAGCACATTTCCACCAGGTTCCCAGGTGACAGGGTTGCTACTGGTGTGGGACCACGGTGTGAGCTGCCGCGCACACGCGTTAGAGGGCGCCACATCGACAGATCCACTGGCTTTTCACCGGCTCCTGCCTGGGGCCAGGTGGGCTCTGAGTGCCTGCCGCTTGCATCTCTGAGGTAAGAGCTGTGACCTGGGTATCTGGTGTTTCTGGGTAGAGGCAAATTTCTCATCTTCTTTAGCCATGAAATAGAGCACCAGGCCACTGCCTTGCTGTGACACCACTGGTCCCCTCTCTGTTCCTCCTCCCAGCTTGGTTTGTCCATACACTGTCCACCTTGTCTGGTCTTCACCTTCAGCTGATGCCCACTTATCCCTCGCTTGGAGTCACTCCCCCTGCTCACTGACCCCTCTCTCTGACAGACCTCAGCAAACCCATCTCCTTCCCCTGAGCATCTGAGAGCTTGGGGTGGGGGTTGGAGAGTGGTACAGGAAGGTGTTCAGTAATGTGTCCTGGTAGCCTCTCTCTGAGGCGTGAAGTGGGGTCTGGGATGGTCGAGGTCTGAACACTGCCCCCACTGGCCTCCAGGGTCCATGGGGGGCTCAGAACCAGCTTGGCAGCGGGCTCTCCCACAGCAGGTGCTGTTGGCTCCGCTTCCTGTGGGAGCCTGGGCTCTGCTGGTGGGGCTGCCAGGCTTACCAGGACGTGGAAGTTGATCCGCTCACAGTGCTCCTGGCTGGAGGACAGCAGGACTGCTCTGTTGGCAAATCGGTCCCCGCCCTCGTCCAGGTGGGCCCTGGGCGTATACCGCCTCTCGTCCATGGTGGCGTTGTATCTGATGCCTGGGGAGGAGAGGGGAGCTGACCAGACCACCAGAGTGAGCCGCATTCCCACCTAAGACTGTCTGCCTTTCTCTTAAAATAGCTACTGGGAAGTCTGCCTCCTCCAGGAAGCTCCCCAGGCTGCCCAAGGAAGGGCTGCTCTTCTTGCCTCACAGGGGCCAGTGTGGGTGGGAAACTCCCCCACAGAGAGCAAGTGTGAGAAAGGGTAAAGGCTGGAAGCAGAGAAGGAGGATGGAGAAAGAGGGGAGGGAGAAATGGAGGTCCATGCCCCAGAGGAGAGGGGACGAGCTGGGAAGCGGGGTGGTGCTGCATTGAGCCCGGGCTGTGCCAACACCCCTCTGCAGTGCTCCCTTCACCTTCCCTGGCCTGGCCTGGGGTCCCTGCCAGGGCTGGTCAGGGGCTCTGCCACTGGGGAGGGCTGGCCAGGCCCCTCCTGCTGGCTCCTCAAGCCTATGACTCAGTTCTGGGGTAGAAGGCATGAAACCTCCTCCCTTTAAACTGGGGTAATCTTTTGCCAATTCCAGGAGCTGTGTGGTCTCTTCTTCTGTACCCATTCACCCCTCCAGGCCTTGTGTCTCTCTCCTCTCATGGATGGACACTGAAAGAGAAGGGCAGAGCCACCCAGGCCCGCCTTTGTCTTCATCTTCCCTGGGGCACCCTTGTCTTCTTTGGCCCTGCTCCTGGGCTGTGGGATGTCACCTACAGTCCCATTCCCTGTGCTGGCCCAGTCAGGTCCTGGCACCTGCTGCTGTCCTGGGCCCAGGACTGTCGTGGATAGGTGTCTGACTCTAGCTTAGCATGGAGTGATGGATCCTCAGAAGGAAATTGCCCTGCTATAGACTTAGAGCCACTTCTGAGCAGGGACCTCTGTTCCTGGGGCCTCACTGGCCTGGCCCCCTTGTTCCCAGCTCCCCTCTGTTGGACTCCTAGATCGTACTCTTTTTCTGTGTCCAGAAAAGGCTTCTATAGCCCACCACCTTGCTCCTCTGCGTTCAGCCCCATGTTCTGATCGAAACTCTGCATTCAGACCGTTTCCTTCTCCAATCCTCTCTCTCATTTGATGACCCTGCTCACTGCTACCCTCACCCCGGCATGACATCCCCTCTTTGCCCCTTCATGTTAGAGCATCAAATGGGCATCCAGCAGTCATCCGAAGTGACTTAGTATCCATCTAGCACTTAGTATCCATTTCAGGGAAAGCCCAGGTTTTGACCCAGAGTGACACAGAGTCCAGGGGAAGATAGAAGCTGCAGGGTCAGGAGGGGAGGGGCCCTGGTTTACCAACAGTTGCCGTTTGGAAATGGGGTGCGAGGAAGATGGGCGTGAAGCAGAGGAAGGCAGCCAGGCAGGTGGCGTCCCTGCCACTGCGCCTGCAGTCCCGGTGGAAGATATTGATCTTGGAGGGCTCGAAGTGGAGGCTGACATTGATCCGAACCACTGGGCGGGACCTGGAGGAGGAGGCCAGTGAGTGAAATCTGGAGGGTGGGATGGGGTGGGGTGAGGTGGAGGGTGGAGAGGGGCTCTGGGTATCAGAGGGTTGGCCAGACAGCATGGGGGTAGCAGCTGGGAAGGGCCTGGAAACCTCACGGTGCCTGAGGTAGCCTTCCTGGTTTTCTCAGAGGCTGTGCCCACTGTTGACCTCTAGCCCTATAACACCTTTGACAGCAGGGGCTCCCAGCCAGGTATATGTATTCAGGGCATCCGAAGAGCTTTAAAAACTCCTGCTGCCTCAGCTGTACCCCAGGCCAAATCAAGTCGGAATCAGGCATCAGGGTGCTTTAAAGCTGTGCTTCTGTTTCACTGTCTGCACATCCCCGACGGTGGATGCAGATTCTCATCCCAAGTGTTGGCTCTGGTTCTGCATTTCTTTTTCTTCCCTCCATTTTCTTTTCCTCTCCTCTCCTCTTTTCTCTTTTAGACAGAGCCTTACTCTGTTACTCGGGATAGAATGCTAAGCCGTCATAGCTCATAGTACCCAAAACTCCTGGGCTCCAGTGATCCTCTTGCCTTAGTTTCCCGAGTAACGGGGACTATAGGCACCTGACACAATGCCTGGCTAGTTTTTCTCTTTTTAGTATAGATGGGGTCTTGCTCTTGCTCAGGCTGGTCTCAAACTCCTGAGCTTAAACAATCCATCTATCTCAACCTCTCAGAGTACTCAGGTATCAGGCGTGAGTCACCGGACCTGTTCTGCAGCCGGGTTCTGCATTTCCAACAAGCTCTTAGGTAATGATGTGGACTTCCAAGAGCAAGACGTTAAAGCTCCTCATGTGATTCCTGGTGTGCAGACTAGAGATTCCTCCCCATCCACCCCAACGATGCTCCCGCCAGGTGGCCAAGGAAATACAAATTTACTCTTAACGTTGGTCTAGTCAAACCTAATTAGGAAACTTATTGCCTCTAAAAGCCATGGATTTGTATAAAATACAATATAAGCAGTGTGATTTGTATGTTTCAAGTTTCAACATGACTATATGTGCCAACACTCTGCTCTTCTTAGCAAGGTGACTGGCATGGATTTGAGTCTTGGCTCCACTATGTCCTTACCTGGACCTTGGCAGGTCACATGACCTCTCTCATAGGGGCTGGAGAGAACAAGGAGGTGGGTGAGGATGCCTCTGGCAGTGTGGAGCATGGTGCAAACACTGGGTTAAATCAGCCGTTAAACCATTGGAATGGCCTGGGGACTTTTAACTGCAGCCTGGGTCTCTCCAGTAGAATTCAGTTTTAATTGGCCAGGTAAAGCCCCAGCAATGATGTTTTAAAAGCTCTCAGGTGGCAGTCACATTTGAGAACCTCAGGGTTTGACCATAAAGTCTTCCCCAAGGGCTTTGGCCCACATTTTATCATTGTATAGTTAGCACATAGATCTAGACTGCAGAAGCTAGAGCTTGATCAATTCCCTTTTGTGTGACCGAGTGTCTTTGGGTGTGTGTATACACATGTCTGTCATTTCCTACAAAGAAGTTTATGTGTCATTTTAAAGACCTGCTAGGCTATGTCTATCCTCTACCCCAGGCCTTGGTCACTGTCTTGTTTTCTCGGCTGAAACCTACAGGGTGAATACATCTGCTATGCCTTCCAGGCTGCTGTTGCTGCCACCACCACACAAAACCTAAGAGTGCCACATATGACACAGACCTTCGAAGAGAGACCACACGTCTATGCACTGGCTCGGCTGGACCTGCACAAACCCTACTTTCCACTGCTGCCCAGCGGGCCAGGGCAGGGCCTGGGAGTGGGGAGCAGTGGATGTTTGGCTGTGAAGGGATCTGAAGGAGCTGGCAAGTCTGCTGCTGCCCTATCTCCAGCACAGTGGGCTGTTCTATGCTGCCGCTCAGGAGATGCTGAGATGCTGAGCGAGGTGACGCTGGCTTGCTCAGTATCCGCCCTCCTTCTTCTCTGCTTCACTCCTGCCTCTGGGACTGAGGCTCCCAAGGCACTCACACAGAGGCTTTTGCCTCAGGCTCTGTTTTCTAGGGCACCTGGACAAAGACATTTCCCTACAGGATTGTAATATTCTTGAGGACCAGAAGAGCATCCTTCCTTTATTCCCCCTGAAAAGTCACATATTTTTGTTTAAAGCCCTTTCAAAGCTGTATGAAAAGTATGATTGCATTTACATAAAATTATGAGTAGGTGGGAAACAAGATTGGGAGGAAATATGCCAATACACTAATTCACAAATTGTCTTCAAGTTATTGTATTTATGATGAAAAATATCTCATCAATATATATGGGAAAAAAGCTCAAAATGTTTTTGGCTTAAAAAGTAGCCAACACTTGGTAAAATGTATGGGCTTTTAGAAAGCAGTAAAACAAGGCCCCAAATAAAGGAAAGGAAACATGGAGGGCTTGGGAAGAAAGAAACTTCCCTGTTACATAAGCACTCCTCCACAGTAGCAGAGAGGGAAAGATCCTCCCAGCTGCTAAAAATATGCTGCTCGATTTGAAAAGCTGAAGTAGAAGAAAAGCCCGAGTAGCTAGAACTCTTAGGGCAAATTCTAAGAGGGGCTTTTGGACAGGACCTCAAGGTAACTTGTAGTGATTCTATGCAAAGGAAATTTGTAATCAGCATGGAATAAGAAAAGGGTGAGTTTAAAGACAAGGGACAAAGAGATCCCAGGGTATATCTTCTGTTGTCTTTTTTTTTTGTTTGTTTTGAGACAGATCTTGCTCTGTCACCTAGGCTAGAGTGCAATGGTGTCATCATAGCTCATTGCAGCCTCCAATGTCTGGGCTCAAGTGAATCTTCCTCCCTCAGACTCCCAAGTAGCTGGAACCATAGGAATGTGCTACCATACCTGGCTAATTTTTGAGCTTTTTGTGGAGTCAAGTTTTCAATATTGTACAGGTTAGTCTTGAACTCAGACTTCCTTGGCCTCCCAAAGTGCTAGGATTATAGGCCTGAGTCTCCACACCCAACCATGAAGCATATCTTTTATTATTATTATTATTTTTTGAGACAGAGTCTTTCTATGCAGCCCTTGGTAGAGTGCTGTGGCATCACAGCTCACAGCAACCTCAAACTCTCTGGCTTGAGTGATTCTCATGCCTCAGCCTCCCAAGTAGCTGGGACTATAGGTGCCTACCACAATGCTTGGCTATTTTTTTTGTGTGTGTGTGTTGTTGTTGTTGTCATTGTTGTTTAGCAGGTCCAGGCTGGGTTCGAACCCACCAACCCTAGTATATGTGGCTGGCACGTTCGAACTCACCAACCTTAGTGTATGTGGCTGGCACCCTAACCACTGGGTGCCCAACCAGCATATCTTTTAAATCCTGTATCCATCATGACCCTCAGGAGAACCCAACAGTCAGAAGTGGGGAAACCAACCACAGAATCACAGCGTTGCCCAGGGCACCCACTGCCAGGTCGACAAGCCCATCCTCATTGAGGTCCAATTGCCCATGGATGCTGCAGCCAAAATACTGGAGGCCTGGAGCCAGCTCTGATGCTGCAATTCTCTGCAGGGAAAAGAAAGAGTGACGTGTCGGCATGCTGTGAGTGTGAGTGCAGGGCAGGGAAGCTCTAAGGTGGAGACACAATTGAGAGCCATGGGGAGAGCCTGCTTGAAACCATCAAGAAGCTTCCCCATCCTAAACCTTCTCTTTCCATGTCCTGTCACGGGCATCTAAAATTCCCACCATTAAAGTTATATTCTTAAATTAAAATAGGTAAAGAATTTATAACTGCAATACTAAAAGCAATTATAGAATCATCAATTTTTTAAAATTTATTTTTAATTTTTTTAAAGAGACAGAGTCTCACTTTGTTGCCTTTGGTAGAGTGCCATGGTGTCACAGCTCACAGCAACCTCCAACTCCTGGGCCCAGGCGATTCTCTTGCCTCAGCCTTCTGAGCAGCTGGAACCACAGGTGTCCGCCACAACACCTGGCTATTTTTGGTTGCAGTTTGGCCAGGGCTGGGTTCGAACCTGCCACCCTCAGTATATGGGGCCAGCACACCACTCACTGAGTCACAGGCGCTGCCCACTAAAAGCAATTACAATAAAAACAAAACTCACAAAACTTCTACACTGTAAAAGAAATAGTCCAGAGTTAATAGACGAACAGAATGGGAGCAAATATTCACTGTGTATTGGACAAAGGACCAGTATCCAGAATCTACAAGGAACTGAAGCAACTCAGCAAGAAAAAGAAAAACAAAAACATTAAAAAGTGGGTAAATAAACTTAACAGGCATTTTTCAAAAGAAGATATACAAATAGTCAATAAGCATATGAAAAATGCCCAATATCACTAATCATCAGGGAAAAATGCAAATTAAAACCACAATGAAATACCATCTTACTCCCATTAGAATGGCCATTACTAAAAAGTCAGAACACAATAGATGCTGGTGTGGATGTAGTGGAAAAGAATGCTAACACACTGCTGGTGGGAATGTTAATTAGTACGGACATTTGTCAAAGAATTAAAAGTGGATCTACCATTTGATCTTGCAACCCACAGTTGGGCATGTCCCCAGAGGGAAATACATCATTATATCAAAAAGATACCTGCACTCAAATGTTTATTGCAGCATAATTCACAATTGTAAAGGTATGAAATCAATCTAAGTGCCCAGCAACTGACAAGCAGCTAAAGAAAACATGGTGTATATGTAACATGAAGTACTGCTCAGTGATAAGTAGGAGTGAAATAATGTCTTTTGAAGCAACTTGGTTAGAACTGGAGGTCATTATCCTAAGTGCAATAACTCAGAAACAGAAAAATAAATGCTGTGTTTTCTCACTTGTAAGTGGGAGCTGAACTGTGGCTACAGAGGGACACACAGAATGATATAAGGCTACAGTCCCCAAGCCCTGGGTCTTGAACTATTGGTCTGTGGCCTTCTAGGAACCAGGAAGCACAGGAGGAGGTGGGCCAAGCAAGTGAAGCTGCATCACTCCCCATGGCTCGCATCACTGCCTGAGCTCCGCCTCCTCTCAAAAGGAAGCAGCGTTAGATTCTTGTAGGAGCCTAAACCCTACTGTAAACTGCACAGGTGAGGATGTAGATTGCAGGCTCCTCATGAGAATCTAATGCCTAATGATCTCAGGTGGAGCTGGGGCAGTAGGCTAGCACTGGGGAGCAGCTGGAAATATAGATTATCATAGTAGAGAGGTTTGATTGCACAGAGACCATAATAAATCAATTGCTTGCAGAATCATATCAAAGCTACCACCCTTTCCCTCAGTCTATGGAAAAATTGTCTTCCATGAAACTGGTCTCTGACGCCCAAAAGGTTGGGCACAGCTGGTATAAGGGACATTGGAGAATCACAAGGAGAGGGGTGGGAAGGGATGAGGAAGAAAAATTACCTATGGGGTACAATGTACACTTCTTGGGTGATAAGTACACTAAAATTCCAGACTTCACCCTCATACAATATGTGCATGTAATGGAATTAAACTCATATACCTTAAATCTATTTCTTAAAAAAACCTTAAGGAAAAAAAGAAAAAGAAAAACAAAAAGAAAAATCCCTGGGCAGGGTTATGATTAGTCCAGCTTGAGTTCATTTACCACTCCTGCGGCCAGGATATAGAGTTTTGTTTTTTGTTAAGACAGAGAGAGGGGTGGTAGGCAGAGAAAAGAGTAGCTAGTATAGGTCACAGTGGGAAAGATGGAAAACTAAGAACAGAGTTGGAATAAATGGCTACCTCACCATTTAAAAAAAATATTAACCTAGATTTCTATACATCTCCTTAAACCAAATTCAATTTTAGGTAAATTAAAGATTTGAATGTAAAATTAAAAAATACATATTGTGCCTTAATAGAGTTCCCAAGGAAGTGTAAATACCTGTTACCTGGCAGGTAACCCATCAGCTTCTCCAACCTTGGTATATTTATTAGTCTATCTTAACCAATAAAACATATGGGCAAAATGGTGATCCCGAGGGGATGGGACGTCATAGGGGTCAGTTCTGAGGGGAGCGAGGTTTCCAGCATGAAGCATTTCTAGAGAAGTGTGAGCCCAGATGGGACCTCTCCCCTCCTAGTTAATCCATTGCTCGCCTGCATGAAGGGCAGCCAGGCCTGGGATTTTCTACTGTCTCGTTGTGGGGATAAAGTTAAGCAAAGAGAGGGTGCAAAAGGGAGTGATGGAAGGTCCTGATGATAAAATGCACCCATTTCAAAATTTAGACTACAGGCAAGTGTAGCTAGCTATAGCAGACTGGAATCCCCTCCTATGGGAGAACACAGAAGGGAACTGGGGACCATCCGACCACACGCCGGCTACTGGAACTCCTACCGTCATCTCCGCACCACCCACTTCCCAGGGGGCCTGACCTGCTTGGGCTTCTTCAGAATGCTGCCTCGGAAGCCATGGAAGAGGTAGATGACTCCTCTGTGGTTGTCCTCCAGAGGGGCTCCCACCACCACGTCATTGTAGGAATCTTGATTGAGGTCCTGAACTGAGGCGATGGAGGCCCCAAATCGGGCATTCTGGTAACTGTGGGAATCCTCCAGCGTTCCATTATAAACACACCGATTCTGCAAAACCAGGGCCAGGAAAGGCTCAGGGGAACTCGGCTAGTGCCTCTGTGGTCCTGACTCCCTCTGCCTGCTCCACTCCACTTTCCCAGAATCTCCTTTCTTATCACATGAGCCCAGTGACAGAGGAGGATCCCATTGTCCTCTGGCCTGGCCCTGGCACAGGGGCACTGGCCTTTTAGCAACCCATTTTCCTCACGATTGCACATGTCAGAACAGGTCAGGTGCCCGGGAGATGCTGCCTGGTCCCCGGTCAGCCGTACCTGTCTCAGGTGATAGATGTACACCTTGCCTCGCTCACGGCCCTCGCTGAAGTACATGGGTGCACCCACCAGCAGGACGTCAGTCACACTGTCGCCGTCAATGTCCATTGAGGTGATCTCACTCCCAAAGTAAGAGCCTATCTGCAGCACACGACGGGAAAGGGCTGCCCACCTTGCAGAGCTGAGAGCCCTCACCTTGACCATGGAGGGAGGCCAAGGTCATCCTTTGACTCCAAAGTTTTGGTGAACAAATGCGTCCTCCCTTCCTAGGCCCTCCCTTTCTCTCCCTCCTCATGGAGTGGACACGCCTGTTTTCAGTTTGCCCTTCTTCCTTTCCTTCCTCCTCCTTCTGTTGCTCATCCCTCCCCCACTCCTCTTTCTTTCCATGATTTAACTTTAGTGATGTCCATTTGTTTGTTTGTAAGTGATATAGTGGCAAAAATAAGAAAAATAATACAAAAAAAAAAAAAAAAGATGAAAACAAGGTACCCACAGTCTCAACATCCAAATATAATTACCGTTCATGGTTTAGTGTATTTTCTTCTAGTCTTTTCTTTTCCCTGAGTTGTGTTGCCTGTGTGTAGGTGTGTGTGCTCTTATTGTTACAACTTGAGATCATAATACCTATACAGTTTACATACTAACTTTTTAATAAAACAATGTATCACAAGCATTTCTCCATGACGTATGTTTTTTCCTACCAGTCACTGGTGAGTCCACAATACTCCAAATTACGCATGTATCAGAATATATTTAATATATTTAATCCTCTATTAGCTTGTTTTCAATTTGTAACATTAGAAATGACTCTGGGATTAGTGTCTTGGATGGTAAATTACGATCTCTTTCAGTGCCTGTGGACTTGCTGTGTTTCTCTTCTGCCTAGGGTGCAGTAGGTACCCCACTTTGGTGACAGCACCACTCACCCCCTGACCAAAAACCTGAGGGTCCTTCCTGGTTCTACCCTTCACTTCCTTCACCCCAAACCCCGTGAGCAAGCTCTGCCCTGTGGATGCCAATTCCACCTGCCCCACCCTGCTTCTGCTTCTTCCCTCAGCTTCCTCACAGCCTCAGGCTGGCCCCTCCAGCTCCCCTCTCCCCCCACAGCAGCCATAGTGGCCTCTAATTGCTGACTGTGCAGTCACTTTGCCTCAGGAATAAAGTCTAAACTCTCCAGTATGACCCTGCTAGACCAACCTCAGGGGTTGGGGGGACAGAGGCTGGGAAGGGAGGTTGGTCTAGCAGGGTCACACTGTACTCCTGCCAAACCCAGTTTTTTCTCTTCCTCAAAAGCCCCAACTCCTGGCTGGGTCCTGGACTTCCCCTGCACAAGCTTTTTTCTTGCTGGCACCCCCATCCCCTCTGCCCTACCCAGATGATACCCTGCCATCCCTCAGGTCTCTGCTGAAGTGTTACTTCATGCTAGAAGTGACAGTGTCCCGACTGCCCCCACTGCACTCCCTGCAATGGGTGCCCCCTCTTGTGTCCTCTGACCCCCACTCCCCCCACCACCCTCTGCGCCCTCCACTGGGGGCCTCACCAGGGTGGGCATTGGGCCGTTGTGCTTCCTTGGGGCCTGGATCCTGTGCCTGGTACACAGACAGTACTTAATTAATGCATATTGGATCCCTGGGTTGTTTAGGAAAGAAGAAGGCACCCCTTCCCATGGGCAACAGCCTTAGGTGAGCGCATGTGAGCCCCACACTCTTAGGAGAGATGGTCCTCCCCACTTTACAGGGAAGGAGCCAAAACTCAGAGCTTGGGAATTGCTTGCCCAAGGTCGGAGGGCTAGTCTCGGCGAGGCTGGTGGGAACTCAGATCTGACACCCTTGCCCACTCATGGCTCTCCCTGGCCATCTCCTGGCTCAGGGTATTTTCAGAAGAAATCTATTGTAAAGCATTAGAAGCTTTTGTCTAAGGAGCAAGATAAAAAGAAAGCTGAAGAGAGAAAAGTGAAATAATAAGCACAGGGCGGGCAGAGGGAAGAGATGTGCCTACATAGAGTAATTAAGAGACAGAGAGCAAGTCGGGGAGCAGGGAGGGAGACATTTGTCTAAATACGTGGCCTAAGCTATGTGGGTCACTGCGATTTGGAATCCACTTAATTTAGCTGCCTTCAGCTCTGCGGTTTCTCGTTCAGATGGTGGAGGCGGAACTGGGCAGGAAAAATGTCATAAATTCATCAGCAAATTCCCTCCAGCTCTCAAGGTCTAGCCTTCGATTCCTGAGAGAGTTGGCCCTGGGGGGAGTGTGTGGGGGGCAGGGCCGAGGTTGAGAGCCCAGCGCCATGAGACAGAAGGAGGAATGGCAGCCCAGTGGCATTCTGCAGTGAGAGGGATGCAGGCCGGCCACAGGGAGGAGCGGGTTGTCACGGTGACAGGACAGGAGCAGGGCTGTTCCCAGGCTCAGGAGAGCCAAAGGGAGCTGGAAACCACAGGGAGGGTCCTATATAGTGTTCAGCTCGGCCCCAGGGCCATGGACGCTGCTAGTTAGGAGGAGCTGAGGCCTGGTTTGGGAGATATTAGGGGTTAGGAGGTGGCATCATGCTAGAAAGCCCCATCAAGGGGTTTGATCCGGCCACAAATCTGCAATATAATCCAAAAAGAGCCACGTTGCTTCCCTGGGCCCCAGGTCTCCTTGGCCTGATTTCACCACCAGTGACTTATCATAGCTTTCCGATTGCAGTCATCACTATCCAACGTGGGACTCTCGGCAGCAGAATCTGCTTGCCAGCTATATCTCAGAGGGGCAGAGAGACGGCAGCCTTCCCATTCTGCATCATCACCGGGAAAAGGGGCCATGTTAGCACCCTGGTGGCTCCTGGGGCCTTCTGTAGGTGGATGCACAACTCCTGCCCATGCCTTCAGGACGCCTAGCAGCACCGGCCTGCCTGTGTTCCCTGCCCTTCCCATTTGTCCAACCCCCCTGCCCCTCATTACCTGCTCGCCCCGCAGAGCCTGGTGGATGGTGAGGCTCCTGTTGTTGTGCATGGTGAACAGGATGACTTTTCCAGTGTGGTTGAACCGGGGGGCTCCAGCCACGTACACCCGCCCCTGCCTGGAGGACACGACCGATGTGACTGTGTACCCTGCCACAGGAGGAAACAGGCTGGTCTCTGGTGCTGTGTCCTCAGCAGGTCTTGCCAGGGCCTGGCTGGTGGCTCAGCTGTGTCATAGGATGGGCCAGAGATAGGGGTGGGTGCAGGACTGGCTGGGCAGGAGCAATCATGCAGGGCAGTAATTCGGGAGGCCTGGGAGAGGCAGGACCTGGGAGAGGGGTGTGCAGGGGTGCCAAAGCCTCACTGCATCCTACCCCGTGCTGGAGAAAATAAAGGAAGCCAGTGGGGCTGCTAAAAGACATTCCTGACTTGAAATGTTCATGTCCCTTCTTTACCCACTCATGAGCAAGGCAGGGCAGGGAGCAAGGAGCTGGGCAAACTCGAGCCACACTTCATTTTATGTGGACACACTTTGTGTGTCCCTACCAATCTGATCTCCTCTCTTGGGGACCAATCAGCATCCTTTCCATTACCCTAACCCCCTGCTGAGTGGCTCACTGATGGCTAGCTGCGGAGGAGGAAGGAATTGCTCCTCTGGGGTATTTACATTAGTCTTAGGGATCCTTGCAGCCCCATAGCTTTCCAGACTCAAAGAAGGAAGCCCCCAGGCTCCTCTCAGTCCCACACACCCCGCACAAATGAGAAAGATGAGAAAAGCCAGGGGCTCTTTTGAAATGGCTACGGATCTGCTTTCCTGTATAGTGTGCCTGACCTGTGTGGGTCTTGGGTCTCCCGGGAGATGAATGGCAGCACCCTCAACCAGTCTCCTGAAAGTGGGGCCCCAGCTGGTGTGGCAAGCCCATGGCACTCCAGAGTCTCGGTTTCTGGCAGACAATCTTGGATACTGGATCCCAGATTTTAGATGGGTGTCGGGCCTTGTTGGCAGTTCCAGGGCTATTTCTGGGGGACAGATGTCCCTTTTTTGCTGTGAGCACGTGTCATTTCATGTGTGTACATGAGTGTGTGTGGTGCATGTGCACGCACACGTGTGTGTAGCCACTGTCACTCAGGTCCCACCAGCCACTTCCAGAGAGGCTACAGGATGTGCCCAGGCGTGTGGGGAGCACAGGGTGGCCCACCCTGGTTCCAGACACATTTTGACTCTTGGCAGTGTGTTCCGGGAAATGGGGCTTGATAGGTTTGTAAGGCTAGGACCTTGCACTGGTCTGGTTAACACTGCCCTGTATTTAGAGTGACCATAAACATACAGAAGTGGGGCGGGATTTGCCTTGTGGTGTGAAGCAAAAATTTCTTCCAAGTTGCATCCTCAGTGGCATTACTGAAAATGTCCTCAGTTGGCCGCGGGTTTTTGGGCCTTCTCAGAAGGAGGGACACTGCAGGGCTTGGCAGCAGCTCTCAAAGCTCATAGAGCTTCCTTCCTGCTTCCTAGCCGTCTGCTGGTTGTGCCTTCCATTCCCAGGTGGCCCTGAGACATTCTGAAGCTGGACCGGGCTCCCCAAGGGCCTAATGAGAGGAAGGGCAGAGCCGCAGCCATAAATCCTCACTGATCGTCACTGTGGGGCTGAGGGCCAGGCCTTCCCATCTCCTCCCCTGGAGGGAGGAGCCTTCCAGCAGGGACCTCTGCCCTAGCAGCGACCTCAGACACTGCCCTCCCTGGATGAGTCTCAGAGGGAGGAGGAGGAGGGAAGGCACCCTCAGGACCCCTCAAGGAGGCAACTGTGGTTAAGGCGGGACACCTGGGTCGCATGAGTGTTTTTGAGCTTGGCTCCACCCTGTCAGGGCTTCTGGGAGGAGAAGCAGGATGGCTGTCCTGGGTAGGCGGGATTCATCCTGCTGTGCCCTCACTCAGATACCTCCAATTGCTCCTTATTGCCAACAGGAAAAAGCTCAAACCCCCTAGCCTGGGATCTGAGGCCTCCTGCTGCTCCAGCCCTAATCTGCCTTCCCCTCTCTGTCCCTCCGCCCCTGTGCTCCATCCGTAACAGTCTACTTCTCAGGTCCTGAAACTGCCTGCCACTTCCCTTGCCTCCCTTCTTTGCTTGCCCCTTCTTGACTTATTCAAAACTTCCCTGTCTTTGAGGCCCAGTGTGCCCAGAGTGTGCCAGCCTGCTGGGCCACAGCCATCCTGCTTTCACGTGGAGCCCTGGGACATTGCTGATGTGATCTGTCATCTAGCTTGTGCCATGTGACACCTGTGCCTTGCACCCCCCATCCTTGGTTTCTTCACTTTCAGCACAGGGCTAAACTTAATAGAACACAGTCGGTTCCAGGTAAAAGGGTGGTGGCCTTTGTGCTTCTTTTTTTTTTTTGTGTGTGTGTGTGTGTGTTTTTGGCTGGGGCCGGGTTTGAACCCATATGGGGCTGGCGCCTTACTCCTTTGAGCCACAGGTGCTGCCCAGCCTTCGTGATTCTGACAGTGTTCCCAGTGCTGGAGCATTTGCCAAGCAAGGACTCCCTGATCTGTGCTGTTATCTGAGCCCTTACCTTACTGTGTTATCATCATCCATGCACATTGTCTCTGACCCCACTGGCTGGGAGGTGGCTTGGGGGCAGGGGCTGTGTCCTGCTCACGGTTGTACTCTGAGACCCCAACCACAGGTACTCGTCACACAGTTCAGATTTAGCACCTTGTCAATTAAATGGAACTCTGGAGCCAGGTGCTATTGGGAAATTTCTAGGGATCTACGCCTCTGAATTTTCCAGGATAGTCCTAATCCAAGCATTTTGTCCTATTGTCAGCAGAGAATCTCAAAGTTGGGGTTGGAAAATGGGGTAATCACAGTGTGGGCTGCATGTGGCTTTCAGGGTGTGTAGCTGAAGGGGTGAAGGGCAAAGGTGGGGATGGGATGAAGTGCTTGTCACATCCTGAGCATGGAGCTGGGGGTGGTAGATGCCAGGCTGGAGAGGAAATGGCCTCTGCATTGCTGCTCTTTAGGGCCGGTGCTCGGATCATCGAATGCACACAGCCCCCTCGCCAAGTCGTGGGGGGCTCTGCAGCCCCTGGGGTCCCTCCTTGCCCACGACCCAGCAGCCACCCCTCCACCAGGTTCTTACCCAGGTAAGCACCATGGTTCTTGAGCTCCTCGGGAAACTCCTTCAGGTAGGACTCGCGGTAAGGAATGACCTTCCCGCCACTTGTTTCCTTCAGCACAGCTCCGTTCCAGTCATAGGCACCAACAGCTCCGAGCAGAATCCCGTCCTGGCATTGGGCAGGGGGCACACGTCAGCTCCTGTTCCTGCTGGCCCCTTGCTGGGAGCCGCACCAGGTCCTCTGACCAGTGAAGCATCTGACAGCCATCCTGGGCACCTTTTTCTGGGGTCATTATCCAGCAACCTAACTTCCAGCCAGGGCTCTTGGCTTTTGAGTGAGCCAAGGAGACCTGCTTAGCCCATCCCATCTTCAGCACAACATGGATTAAGCTGATCCCTAGCACAATAATTTAGGAAAACAGAAATGTTCTAGAAACAAACTCCCAATACCGAGCCAAACCTCCATTCCTTCTTGGGCTTCAAAACCCTCTAAAAACTCTTTAGTCACCATTCGCTCCTAAACTCCTTCCAGCTGCAGTCCTGCCCTTCACGCCTTCCATATTCTCTTGGGGGTCTGAGTAAATTCTGTGGGTAAATCTGGATTTACCTTTTCCTTTTGTCAGGAAACATTCTTTGAAGTCTACTTTGTGCCAGACACTTGGCTCTGGGGATATTATTCCTGCCCTCACAGAGCTCAAAGATACTAAACAAATACTCAAACACACACGTGGCAGCAAACTGTGATCAATGCAACCAGGGAAAACCAGAGTGAGCTTTAATTTTGATTGGGAGAGGGGTAAGGGAGAGCGTTTTGAGGAAGTGATATTTACCCAGACACCTGAAAGCTTGGGAGGGCAGGATGGTAGGAGGGAAGGGCCAGGAACAGCCTGTGCAAAGGCCCTGAGGCTGGTAGGAGTCCAGAGCCTTTGCTTTCAAGGAACTAAGAGCTGTTTGGTGTCACTGGAGCACTGAGGAAGAGGGAGGCAGAGAGGCTGGACATGAGGCTGAACAGGTAAGCCAGGGCCACACCCTGAGGACAGCAGTTCGTTTCTTAGGAGGGTGTTGGCTGCAATGCTTGAGGGGGAATTTCCAGGTGCTGACCCCATGGCCATTTCCTGAGGATGGGGTCCACTGTCCAGCTTAGATAATCAAATGACTAGTGGGGACAGGGAAACAAACATTAAACACTCGGAAGAGGAATAAAAGTTACCAGGAACAGTGAGGGGCCCGGGGAAGGTGGTGGAAGCAGGGAAGGGTCACGCTTCTGGGTTGCCTTGATGATCGTGGGGGTAGGGGCAGATTGTCTGTATGGCAGCTTTGGGCTTTTAAAGCTGGTAAAGTCACCTGTCTTCCACTGAGCCCTTCCTCAACCTGGCTGGATGGCTGGGTTGGAGGTTCCCCACCACTTTAAAGAGTAAAGTTGATCTTATCAAAGGCTTAAGGAATCCTAACCCTCTCAAGGTAGACCTGCCTATTCAGACAGAATGTTTTTCCGACTATAATCAAGCTGGTCTTGGGAGAGCCGATGTGCTTGGTTATGGTTAAGGCTACTTTCTAATTAGCCTTCTTCCTCTAAATCTGTTTGTGCCTCAGCCTAGGAGGTTCTGACAGTCTGTCAGGGATAGGATTGGAGCCAGGGACTCAGACATTCGCGGTCCCCAAAGTCACCTCTAACATTGGTTGCATGTGGGGTGTGCTCCATTCTTTCTGGGGCACTTTCTCATCCAGCCACCTGTTTGGGCTCACAAATGCTCCATGATGCCAGAAGGATCATAACTGCACTTCACAAATCAGCACCCAAGGTTCAGAGAGGGGAAGGGACTTTCCAAGGATCACACAGCAAGTTAGAGGAATAGTTTGGACTTGGACTGGGGAGTGGGGTTGGGCAGAGAAGAAAATATCCATCTGTTTTCCCCAACGCCAGTAAAGATTCTGCTTCTGGTTTCCCACCTGGAGCCTCCCCTGGGAGGGGTGCACTTTTCTTTCTTCCTTCCCTCCTTCTCTACCTGCTGGGTCCAAGTTGGTCAGCAGAACAGCCTTCTTTGTTTCATGGAGAGACCTTTGAAGATGAATTTTTGGCTTTGCAGATGACAGGGAGGCCCTGCGAGGCTTTGAGAAGGTCTGGGATTCACTGGGGAGCCCCCTCGTGCTGACTCTGCACTGGGGGCTTGGGAGGAGGTTGGGAACTTCTTTGTCTGGATCTGGCAGCTAGGGGCCGAGTGGTCACTCTGAGACTCCCACCTATGCCGCTTTACCCCTGGGAGCAGCTGCAGCCTTGTGCTCTCAGTGGGAGCCCCCTTTCCACAGAGTGGGTTTGTTGGGGTCAGAAGTCTCCCTGAGGACAGGGAGACTGTGTGGAGTGTGCAAGTCAAGGCACCAAAGCAAACCTCAGCCTGCCACAAACTTTTCCCAGCTGGAGAAGACCAAACATTTTGAGTTTGGAAAAAATCTGGAAGGGTGGGGCAAAAAAAGAGGGCCAAAACCCTGACAGGGGGAGCCAGGCATGTGGGCCCAGCTGGGAAACAAACAACGGGGCATTCTGGGGCAAAGCTGCATCCCCAGCTCTGCAGCCCCAGCACAGGCTCCCTGAGATGCGGTCTCCTTTCCTGTGGGGCCACCTGAGCTCCCATCAGATGTTACTAAGGTGTGCCTGGATGGCGTGACTTGGATGGCCCTTCCCACAGGCCGACTTTCCTGGTGTTCTGCACAGACATGAGGTTGCAGGTTTGGTAGCTTTCAGAAGGTCTGAGGCCAATTCTGTGTCTTCCCCTAGGACTCCACCTACTGAAATGCATGTGGTACTCACTCACCCTCAGATCCTGCCAGCTCAGCTCTTAGCTGCCCTCTGACCTGCCCTCTGCTCCAGTCTGCTGAATGCTCACTCGGCGTGTGACCCTATCTCCCAAAGCTCTGTGTTCTGGCCAGTCTATGTCCTAAGCTAGGGTTCGGCCCCAGCTCTGGCACTGTAGGCAGCAGGCCTCGGGCAGCAGGTCTCAAATGGGGGTTGAGTTTTTGCCTCTCAGGTGATGTTTGGCAATGCCTGCAGAAATTTTTGGTTGTTATAGTTGGGGGTAGGGGTGGGGATGCTGCCTGCACTTGGTGAGCAAGCCCAGGGATGCTGCTAGACGTGTTGCAAGGCATGGAACAGCCTCACCACAAAGGGTTTCCCAGCCCCAGATGTCAGCGGGGCTGAGGTGGAGAATCCCTGGCCTAGTGGTTACAGCATTACAGCATGGACTCTAGGGATAGACATTTTTGGGTTCCATTTCCTGCTCCCAAATATCTAGCTGTGCAACTTTGGGCAAGCTTCTCTCTTTCTCGCTCAGCCTCAGATTCCTCAGCTGTAAAATTATTTTAATTCTTAGCACAGTGTTTGGCAGCCAGTGGGTACTTGGTACATAGTAGCTGTTCTCATTCATGAATTCATCTAGAACGCCTCTCCCAGGAAGGCCAGCGTTGGAAGAACCAGATCACACAGTCAAGGGTGTTGTTTTGGTAGCAGGTGAGAAGTGCTCTGATGGAATCAAGGGCAGGCAATTTTGGGAGTCCTGGGATTAAGTGACCTGCAGAGTAAAGGGTGAGTGCCTAGTGGGTTAGGGAAGGATCTTAGGAAAACCTTACTTGATTTATTAGTAAGTCTCAAAAGGAACACTTCCAGGTCCAAGCCTCAAGATTCAATTTCACAAGTATTTTTCAGATATCTACTCAAAGACTGAAGTTCAGAGAGGTTAAATGATTTGTGTTAGACCACACAACCAGGCAGGGCTTTCCTCTTGCCCAACACGAGGAAATTAGGATACCAGAGGCCAGCATTTTTTCCTTCTGGCTCTTCTTGGCTTTTCTAGGCAAGACTGTGGAGCCAGGGGGAGCTAGTTGTTGGTGGGCCTGTGGGCTGGTGTCATGGGAGACCCTAGAGGGCATGAGACTGTCCTTCTCCAGAAGGACACCATAGTGACTGCAGAGGGCATGAGGCTCTGTGTCCAGGAGCCCCTCCAAAGGCACATACATCATCTGCAGGGTGGATTGCGCTTTCACCAGTTGCCCAAATTCTGTCCTTAGAAGCCTTGTTTCAACAAGCTTAAAGTGGAGCTGAGCAAGTAATGAATGGATGGCCAGGAGGTTTAGGTGAGGTGTGGGCAGGAAAGGCCCAGAAATAGGCCCTCAGCCTTTCTGTGGAGAGGAGGCCCTCTCCACACTGGAAGCCAGAGGCTGGGGCGGGGGCAGGGGACACCTTGCACTGACTGCTGGTTCCAGACCAGAGGAATAGTTGTCAGGGGTCCTGGTAAAGAGACCCAGGAGTGGACTGCGGGCCACCGGGGCCCATCCTGAGGACATGGCTTAGGAGGACCCAAATGAACCAGAAATGATTCCTGCCACTAGGATTCAACTTGCAAGCCAGAAGGCCTTAGTTACCATGTCCTGGACCTCTGGGGAGGGGGCTGGGGACAGTCTTGACTGCCTATCCAAGCTGGCAGGTGGAGGAGTCCATTTTTTAGGGATATGGGGGTTCAGAAGGGGTTTACTGCTTTCAAGATCAACCCCTCAGTTTGCCATTATGGGTTTATTTTCTTTCTTTCTTTCTTTCTTTCTTTCTTTCTTTCTTTCTTTCTTTCTTTCTTTCTTTCTTTTCCTTCCTTCCTTCCTTCCTTCCTTCCTTCCTTCCTTCCTTCCTTCCTTCCTTCCCTCCCTCCCTCCTTTCTTTCTT
>CAUYPK010158435.1:0-52351 GCA_963574355.1 Loris lydekkerianus | reverse complement strand
TGATTGGTGGGATTACATCTGCGGTGCATCTTACAAGGGTACATGTGAAACTTAGTAAATGTAGAATATAAATGTCTTAACACAATAATTAAGAAAATGCCAGGAAGGCTATGTTAACCAGTGTGATAAAAATGTGTCAAACGGTCTATAAAACCAGTGTATGGTGCCCCATGACCACATTAATGTACACAGCTATGATTTAATAAAAATTAAAATTAATGTTTAAGTATGTACTTTGGTCAAAATTAAATCCAATTTATGTGAGAATTAGTCACTATTTTCTTTTCTTAAACATTGTTATTGTTAAATTTTAAGCCTTTTTAATTCTGTGAAGGCAAAAAGTAGAAACCTAATAAACACATGCATATGTAAAAAAATAAAAAAATAAAAATACAGGATGCTTAGTTCAACTTAAATTTCAGATTAACAATGAATAATTTAATCTTTCATCTGCATTTAACCGGCCAACCCTATTCCAAAGCCAGCTGAGTAGTTAAACAATCCTGATCTGCATGTCTTTGCCCTAAAAACAAAGTTCTAATCCTCCTTTTTCAATGACTGTGGCCCATACACAGCAAAAGGTCCCACCAATTTCAAAACTGGGCATTTTAAGTAATCTTGAGCCAGGGCAGGAGGCATTTCAAAGTGGTTGCTAGGTGGCAGATCTCAATCTAGAAAGCATTTTTCAAATTCTATTGGTACTGCTGGGCGAGGGTAGCTTGGTAATGAGCCCAATGTATATGGTTTAGAGGGCTTTAGTCTGTTACCATCCCCCTCCCCTTTTTTGCTTCTAATTTAAAATCTATGGCAAAACAGAGTTTTAGTAACATGTCTAAAAAGCTTTGTCTTTTGAGCTAAATGCCAGAATGTCTAGTTAAACACAGAACCAAGTAATCACAGGCTTAATTTATTTCAGCTATTTTCCCCTGCTGGATTTTTGAAATAGATAAGATTAGATTTCGTCCAAACAAATCTGGGCAGGAGAAAACTTGAAAGTATTGGCCAGTCTTAAGTAGTCACATGATTCCTGATACAATTTTACCTGGAAAATAAGGGTGCACACAACAGAATTTTCTTTTTTATCTTGCGTTCTTTTGCAAACACAGAACTCCATACATAAAAGGAACAGTGTGGTCTATTCAGATACCTGTTTGTTCAGATTACTTAAAAAACTTCATGAAACAGGAGTTGTGATTCTGTACTCTGTCTTGTTAACTCAGAGAGAGAGCAGGATCCAGGAAAGGACAGAGAAGGGAATTAATCACACCAAAGAATAGGGAAGTGATGACAGCGCCCCGTTTCAATTTCCCCCGAAAGCACCAGAGCCCTGCTTAGAGAATGTGTGTGCAGGATGATGCCACTGTTTCAGAGCAGACTCCAAATTAAACATAGCAGAGTAAATCAAATCTGCATATTTATTCAAAAAAACGTTTTCTTTTACTATTTTACCTGTCCCTGACATTGAGAAATGGGAAAGAAAGCAAAGAATCATAGAAATTCAGGGCTGGACAGAACCTTACAATTTTGTTCCTTAGTTGCTCAGGTTAGTCAAAGAAATAAGGTGGCTCTCTTGAAAACCAGAAACAAGAGGGAGAGATATTTTTTACTTTTGTGCATTCCCTATTTTTACTACATGCATGTATTAAAATTTTTAAAACAGACACAAAACAAAATAAAAATCAAAGCAACCAAGAGACTAAAGAGATGAAGGGTTTGTTCAAGCCTCACAGTGAACTCAGACCAGGACGCACTGAAGAAAGTGCCTGCTGGATTGCTTATTCCTACGATTCAAAGAACAAAGGTGAACAGCTCCTGAGGCCTGAGCAGTTCTGGAGTCACTTCCTACACTGACCTCAAGGTTGATCTGAGATCTTAATCACACTGGTTAAATAGAGACCTTTCCCTCCCACAAAACACAATGTTGTTGGAGGTTCAATACCTCACATTTGAATCATTCTCAGTGTGGTTGGTTAGTGGGTACATGAATTGGGTGCTGTGTGCAAGGGCTGGAAGCAAGAAAGAGGCCCTTCCCCTCTGGGTGCAGTCTTACTATCTCCCTTAGATCTGGCCTCAAAGAAGCCTCTGACCCAATTTCAACATGTCCTTACATTTTTCTCACTGCATTTTTTCTTTATTGTAAGTTGAAAATAACAGAATTTTATTCTAATTATTATTTGCCACTTGACTCAGAAGAAATCTTGTTTAGAAATTAGTTTTTGTGCAATAATCTGGCCGGGTCTCTTCCATGCCCTGCCCCCAGCCCCACTTCCGTGTCCTTTCTTCCATTGACCAGCCATACCCAAATGATTCTGATCTATCCCAGTGCTTCTAAACTGCATCAGAGAGAACAATTTCATCTTGCAGTATAAGAAACTGTGGTCTTAGAGATTATGACTTGTCTTCATTCCCACAGTTCAAACACAAACGTCACCCCGGTCTCCTGACGTCCAGCCAAGTGTCCCCAGTCTTGAAATTCAAACTATTTATTTGTCCCTTCGCTTCTAGCCACTGCCCTATTTTTCTCCTTTCCTTTACTGTCAAAATCCCCGTACTTGCAGTTAAGTGCCTGTCCTATTTCTGAGTACTTTCTCCCACAGCTCTGCAAGTCAGATGCCATGCCCACTGAGACTGGCAGGTGCTGATGACAAGGGCACGAAGTTAGCAGCCTCTTTAGCACTAGATGCTCTAAGGCTGGTCTTTCCTGATACACCAGGGCAAGAACCATGTGTCTATTTCCTTTACCATCTATCCATAGCCAGCATAAGCCCTGGCACTAACCAGGAGCTGAATAAACATTAAGTGACTGATAGACTCCTGACCAGACTTTCCTTTTGAAAAAGCTTCCTTTTTCAGGCTTTTCTGGCCCTTTTCTGACTCAAATAACTTCTTGTTCTACCTTCTTTTCGTTGTAGTAACTGGGGCTGTATTAATTGATCAATATGTCTATTACTGAATATTTGCTTGTTTTTAAGGTTTTGGTTAAGTATCATCTAATTCCTCTTCAGAAATGTACCAATGTACATTCTTAGTGTGAATAATTCAGAATTCTCTTTTATCAGCACTTTACCAACAGTGGGTAGCACCTTAAAAAAAAAAAAACAAAAAACTTTGCTAATCTAATGGATGAAAAACTATAATCTCATAACTTTTGTTTTTATTACTAAATTTGAGTACATTTTGATGCATATTGGGGCACTTGTATTTTCTTGAAAATGCTTCTTCTTGCTTTTTGCTTATTTTTCTGTTAATACCCTTTTCTTACTCATTTGTGAATTACATAGTTCTTAATACTAAGAATTGTATTGTTATGGTAAAAATATGGTATTAGTCAAAAAATAATTATATTGTACATTGCTGCCAGTGTCTGTACAATAGTTGTTCTTATGGAATTGTGAAAGAAATTTATGAAATTCAGACAGGTAGGTGTTAAGTACCACAAAAGTAGAAATTTGTATATTAAGGCACATGTGCTATAGGGATAAGCATTTGTACAGGCTTCAAATTGAGTTTTTTTGGGGGGGGGGGTGTTTGTTTTCTGAGACAGAGTCTCATTCTGTCACCATGGGCAGAGTGCTGTAACATCATAGCTCACAGCAACCTCAAACTCCTGGACTCAGGAGATCTTCTTGCCTCGGCTTCCCAACTAGCTGGGACTATAGGTGCCCACCACAATGCCCAGCTGGTTTTTCTATTTTTAGGGGACAGGGGGTCTCATTCTTGCTGAGGCTGATCTAGAATTCCTGAGCTCCAGGAATCCACCCACCTCAGACTCCCAAAGTGCTAGGATTACAGGAGTGAGCCACTGCACCTGGCTTGAGCTCTTGAATACTCACTGATTCATGAGCAGTTTGGGAAACTTTTGAAAGATTCATTTTACTCCAAAAATGAAGACTTTTGGGGGACTGAGGGGAACTGTATCTGAAGATATTCCAGTCAGCAGAGCGTCCTGTTGAGCATTCTACAGAAAGAATTGTTTGAAGTTTGGGAAACTTTCAAGCTTAGCATTCAGCCTGAGCTGTTGAACGAGTTTCTTCAGAGGGGTGACACTGGAGGAAGCTGATGTCGTGCAGGATAGCTGGACTATTCCTGGATGAGCGGGTTGGTGGGTGGGGGATTGTGGGTACAGAGGTGGGGGCCGAGAAGGCTCCGACATGGCTAATAATGCTGTGTCTGTTGTGTAAATATATTTAAATAAAATCTGTTTCCCCTCAGATTTTATGGGCTCATTTGATTTTTATGAATGCATAAAGGTTATACTTTCAAAACTGTAAATCTGCCAATTTTTTTCTTTTGTTTTTCTGACACTGGTGTCATCAGATGCATTTTTTTAAATGGCAAAGTTAAACCCCTTCAGGGGGTGTCAGTTGCCATGCAGGTAAAACCCAGACTCTCAGTTTCTGTTGCACACCATCTTCTATTTTCACCACCTCTAGCCACATTAATCTTCCCCAGCTGATAAACCCACACTCTCTGTTCTGGTGAGCTTCGTTTCCTGCCTATTTTGGTGCATGGGTTCTGGGGTATGGTAGAGATCCAGGCTAGCATTCTGACTCAAAAATTTACTGACTGTATGAGAATTGCTTTTAGAACTTCAACTTCTTCATATTTTTTTTTTTGGGGGGGTCACAACTAATGTGAGATTAACTATAATAAATAACAAAGCTTAACACATAGATGACACTTCATAAATAACTGTTCTCCAGTTACTCCTCCATGTATTTGCTTACACTGGGACATCTCTGTGGGATATCCCTCATTTCTCCACCTTGTAATATTTTATCTATACTTCTGGCACAATTCTATCCAAATTCTTTTTTTTTTTTTTTTTTTTTTTTTTTGCAGTTTCTGGCCGGGGCTGGACTTGAACCCATCACCTCCGGCGAATGGGGCTGGCGCCCCACTTCTCTGAGCCACAGACGCCTCCCTCTGTCCAGATTCTTCACAAATGCTTCCAACCAGGGAGCTTGCCACACATCTTACCCTGTTTGGGTGTCTCACAGTATTTCAGTGTTCTGGGTATGTTTAATGAGCCAAGTTGTAAGCTTCAGGAATGCCTGGCCCAATGTTTGGCACTTAAATACCATAAATAAATGAATAAAAGGTGCACGGGATATAACAGCAAAGGTTACAATTAACAAATTGCACTTAATAGGCCAGATCCAGTGGCTCATGCCTGTAATCCCAGCACTCTGGGAGGCCAAGGATGGTGGACTGCTTGAACTCAGGAGCTCAGAGACCAGCCTGAGCAAAAGCAAAGACCCGCCTCTACCGAAAATAGAAAAACTAGCTGGGTGGGGAATTGTGACTGGTGCCTATAGTCCCAGCTATTTGGGAAGCTGAGCCATGAGGATCACTTGAGTCCAAGAGTTTGAGGTTGCTGTGACCTATGACACCATAGCATTCTACCCAGAGCAAGTAAGACTCTGCTCAAAAAACAAAAAAACGAATTGCACTTAAAAATTAGCCTAATTATTGTGCCAGAGACACACAATTGGTGATCAATGCAAATTTGATTAGTAAATGTAGCAGTATATCCCACATAATACCACTGAATATTCTAACACATCTATATACCATTGCAATATACTGATAGAACATATTCCTAATAGTTCAATATACCTTATTTATTCAATTTTAAGCAACATTTGGTACCACATTTTAACCTCTGAAACTGAGCTGTGTCTTACTATCAAATATGTAGCTAGTGGCCAGGTGACAGTGATAATAGTTGGCATTGCCTCTGAATTTGTGAACATGGTCATATCTGTTTGAATTGTCATTATTTCTATTCAATTCTGTGTAATCTAACACTACATGTGTCAAAGCCACATGCCTCAAAATGCAACTGACATCAGGAGAAATATCCAGATGGGTCGGATTAGGTAAAAGAAATTTCAAAGCAATGAGAGGCTGATATAGCCAATTCATGTATCATCCAGGACTGTGGCTAAGGCATGGAAATACAATTTGTCAGAAAATTTGGCCATTAATAAAGAAGCTACATAGCTTGTAGTAACACATGATTCAGTTGAATAAGAAAACTGTGTGTTTAGTCAAATAGGATAGTGCCAGAATCAAATTTGCAGAATGAGTTGTCATTGGCTAGAAAGCAAATCCGAGGCACAAGACTGGAGCATCCTTTTAAGAAATACTGCACTATCAATAATGTAGTGTAGAAAAACACACATATTAATTCTCTGCATAAAAAAGGGATTCATAAAAAGCCTCAAAATATAGGGCTTTTAATTTATTTTGCTTATATTTTCCTTTTCTATAGATGCACGCTAGGAAAAAAAATCTATGTCTAAGTAAGCCTTAAAGCTTTCTTTCAGTTAAGTAGAAAGTGAAAATCCTGTGTGATCCCACGTTTTCTCATAGTTTATTTAGCAATACTTTTCCTTTCTTGGTGGTACATACAATCAAACATGTCTTGGATTTGAATACATGTATTAATAATAAATTGAATAGGTACCAGGTCCATGAGTTTTTACACTTCTGTTAGTGAAGAAACAGAGCTTGGGGTTTTGTTGTTGTTATTTTGATGGGTATTATGTTGTCGCTTAGGAATGAGGTAGGCAGATCCTGTGATTTCCTCACAAACATCAGTAACACTTATTTGTAGAACAAGCATAATTTGAACAGAAGCCAGATCCCCACATCACCATTTATAGCTTCTTAACATACATCATACATTGCATTCTGAATTAGGTAAACACTCTCATTTGTCATTAGTTAAGCACTTCTGAAATTAATTTATATTTTTCAATACAAAAGTAATATATGTTGGTATAGAAAATGCCCTATATTGAAAAGTGTCTATGTACATAAGAGTATGTAATCAGCCATATATCTTCCAAATAAAATATTCGGTAAATTTCTTCTTGAAAATTTTTCTTATACGTTTTTTCTTATAAATTTTCTTATAAACTTCTGAAATTAATTTATATTTTCCAACATAAAATAATGCATGTTGGTATAGAAAATGTCCTATATTAAAAGTGTCTATGTACATAAGAGTATGTAATCAGCCATATATCTTCCAAATAAAATATTCGGTAAATTCCTTCTTGAAAATTTTCTTATAAAATTTTTTGTTGCCATTTCATCTCTTCTTTTTATGAAAGTGTCTCAGACCAAATTAAGAAATACTGCACTATCAATAATGTAGTGTAGAAAAACACACATATTAATTTTCTGCATAAAAAGGGATTCATAAATTTATTTCCTATGCTACATTATTGATAGTGCAGTATTTCTTATACATATAGCCTTGGTAAGTACAGAAAAGCACATCATCTCACCACCCAAAGAGTGCCTCTGAATATTTTTTGCCATTGCATTCAACGTGTGTAGCACATAAATAAACAGCATACTGTGCACAGGGCGAACGCTCAGTGCATCCCTGCTGAAAGCATGAATGCTGAAGAGAACTTGGAAAAGGGCCCATCTGTCTTGCTAACAGAATCAATTATACAGATCTTATGGTCTAAAATTATTTGTCTTCTCAAGTTTGCCTTATTACTCTCACACAGCAGGAGCATGCCAGGACACAACCAACTTTCTACTACTGGGCAACCGAGCGCTCTGGAAGGGGTGGTCACTCTTCTCGCCTCATTCTTTTCATTCATTCACTCACTGATTCAACAAACACTTATTAATTGGCCAGTATGTGCCTGGACTAAGGAGGAGAAACAAATAAACACGTCCCCTACCCTTATGCAGATTACATAAGTGTAAAGACAGAACAGATAATAAACCCTGACACACAAATATGTACACATTTTGATAAATGTAGATTTGGGCAAATAAATGGGAGGGGGGGCAGTGGTCTTATTTATGAGAGATAAGGAAAGGCATTTCCGGAGGGTGGGACAATACAGAAGGTCAAAAAAGGTCCTGAGGCTGTCAAACTGAGTGCGGCCAAAGAACAGTTAAGGAAGGAGTAATGAGAGAGAGACGGTTTCCTAGCCATCCAGTTCTCCACAGCTGCCAGGTCCTCCCGAAATATTATAGGCACCAACCAGCAAATCTGTCTATATTATAAGGCATTTTAAGCAGTGGAACAAGCGGATTAGATTTTTTAGACCACCAGAAGGCTGAGAGATCCATGGCCTTCCTTCTGCGCTGCTGCTCTGGCATTTCACAAACCCTACTTAGCCGCGCGTTCTCGATTTCAACAAAAGAGATCCTCCACTGTTCAGAGGTTCGTAAATTACTTGTGGGCAGGGCTCCCACGCTGGTTCCCAGACATGTTCTGGGCAACGACCTCGTGCGCCCACAGCTCCCATGCAGGCAACGCCGCCAGGCGCAGCTCCCAGCCGGAAACGCCGGAGCTCGGCCCCAACTCAGGTGCACTCAACTTGTTTTACACGGAGCCAGGAACACGTTCACCGCACGCGTGGGCGGGGAGACAGTGGCTACTTTCTGGCCGCGACTACGGCGGTTCTGGGCGGGGTTAAGACTGGGGCGGGACCAAACTTGGGGCGTGCCCCAAGCTTGGGGGCGGAGCCGGCGCCGCGGTAGGCTGCCGCACTCTCCTGAGCCCTTTCAGCAGTGGTTTGGTCCAGGACCCGGGCCACCCACGGGGCGGTGGGAGCTCCTTGGCCCCGGACTTGGAAGCCCCCGAAGGTAAATTCGCCTGGAAGCTGGACAGTTTGAGCGCGAGGGTATCCACGATGAGATTGGGAGGCCAGATGGCGGAGGACGCTAGCGTCCCGAGGCGAGCTTCCCGAGAAAGCTGAACTCGTCCCAAGTTTCTTGTACATCGACTTGCACCCGGTGAATTGGTGGCGGATTCATTCCGTGCGGGTGGTCTCTGGGCCCTAGAAGCACGCGGAGGTGATTGGATTAATCAATTCTGGGGTGCAGCCCAGATTTCTGCGCGATAAAAGGCGGGTAATTGCCGCAGCAGTCGTGTCCCGCGCAACAGCAGGGTAGACTGCCGGGCTCCGAGGGCGCGAGCCTGCAAGGCGCGCCCGATTGTCCCGAGGCAAAGTTCCACAACTTCTTTCCTCTTTAGGCAAGACTAGCTCCGTGTTGTTCCTCCCGGGGCTGACCCCGAGGCCCGGCTATGGACCGCGAGAGCGAAGTGGATTTTTCTAGTAACAGCGTAACCCCTTTGTGGCGGAGGCGTTCGACCCCTCCGCCCCAGCTGCCAGGCCGGAGCAAGCCGAGGCCCAAGTCTTATCAGAGCCCCAGCGGGTTGCTGATCACGGATTTCCCGGTGGAAGACCGAGGGACGCTCCCCGCCGCGCAGTCTCCGGCCCAAGTGCCCACCGCCTCGGACAGCAGGACGGCCCACAGGAGACCCATGCTTCTCGGCACCCATTGGAGAGCAGTGGCTAATGGTGGTATAGTCTCCTTGGAGTACAAAGCTGCCTCTCCCAGACTTCGACGACCCAAGTCACCTCAGGTCCCTAAAGCGGTGCCTGGCGGCTCTCCGAAATCCGCAGCGAATGGCACTGTGACCTCGCTTTTCCCGCTGCCACCGCCGCCGGTGCTGCGCCCCCCGCGGACTCCTAACGCACCCGGTCCCTGCACCCCCGAGAAAGACCCCGCCGGCTTGACTGCCCACCCGGTGCCTTCCCCAGCTGCCAATGGCTTTGCCCCTAGTAACGACTCTCCTGGCTCCGGTTCGCAGTCCGGCCAGTTGGCTATAGACTCGGAACGGGTAACCGGGAGACTGTCTCCTGCGCTCCAGAAAAGGTCTTCAGAACAAAAACTCCCCCTCCAGAGGTTACCCTCGCAGGAGAACGAGCTTCCTGAAAATCCTTCCGTGATTTTGAGTACAAACAGCCCTGCCGCCCTCAAAGTGGGGAAACAGCAGATCATTCCGAAGAGCCTGGCCTCGGAAATCAAAATAAGCAAATCCAACAGCCAGAATGTGGAGCCCCATAAGAGGCTCCTCAAGGTGCGCAGCATGGTGGAAGGCCTCGCCGCACCCCTGGGCCACGCAGGGGACGAGGCTGAGGTCGACAACGACTTGGACAGCCCAGGGTCTCTGCGGAGGGGCTTGCGGTCCACGTCCTATCGCAGGGCGGTGGTCAGTGGCTTTGATTTTGACAGTCCTACGAGCTCGAAGAAGAAGAACAGAATGTCCCAGCCTGTTCTGAGAGCAGTGATGGAAGACAAGGAGAAGTTTTCCAGCCTGGGAAGGATAAAGGTAAGAGTGGGCAGGAGTGTGGCAGGCAGTTCTCTAAAGGTGCACGTGTAGGGGGGTGAGGAGGAGCAGAGGAAACCAGGAGCCCTTACTCTCTTTTAATTCTGTTTTTTGTTATTGATTACCCGTGGACTTTTATCTCTCGTCCACTTTGTTGTTGGCAGGCACAGCCGAGAGTTTAAGAGAGTTTAATGCAACTTCCTTCGGGCAAAGAAGTCAAACTCTGATCACTTAACTTTCTAAGCTCAGGCAGTATCTGGAGGACAAGAGGGAAGGTTTTACTTCCAATTAAATACTGGCTGAGGGAGTCCTAAGCACTTTTAGTGCAGGTAGCTGAGAGGGGGAGGACACGCTTAGCTCTGCAATCTCCACTGGTCAAGTTCTCTGGTGTTTGTTTAGAGGTGTCAGTCCGTGTTGGCTGTTATCACAGCTGATACCAGAAAATACTGATTTCTGTTTGAGCCTGTTGATTTTTTATTTTTATTTTTTATTTTTTTTTTGCTTTTACTTACTGAATAGTTTTTTGAGTGGTGATCGCACACTTCTTGTCAGTCAGGTAAAATGTGAATTTTAAAATCAGTTACCAGAACCAAAAAGACACAAGTAGTTTCTTGTGTATTTTGTTGCTCATTTTTGTCACCATGGCCTCTGGTTGTATTTTATTCCCATTTACCCTTGAGTGCATTTAACAAATTGGTAGCTCAAAACCTTAGGTTGGAGTGAATTCTGTGGTATTGCTCCTTGGTATAGAACTAAGAGCTGCATTTACTAAATATATTGAAAAGCAGGACATAAAGAAAACTCCAGAGAGATATTTTGAAGTATGTGGGGCTTTCCCTAGGAGGCAGATCTCAGCAACAGGGCAGAGATTCTTTTTGGCAGTGATGTTTTTTCTTGATTCTGTTTTATTTTAGAGTCTATGGTCTTAAAGAAAAGAAATTACATAACATTTTATGGGTTTCTTTTCCAGCTCTGCAAGTATAGGGAAGTTCAGTTTAACAGTGACAGTGAATCACGAGTAGTGAAATGAGTTGAACTGCTGGTCATTTGAAGATTCTCAATCTGTTTTGATGGAGTGTGGGAGACCTTGTGCATCTTATTTCAGTGTTTCAGTGAATTGTACTGGTCATATGAGATAGGAGTGAACTGCTCTAGGGCTTGTCTGCTGGGTGCTTTTTAGAAATCTAATGAGTGAAACAACAAAAAAAAGTACGTTTACTTAAAATAGCTGTATTTTATATTTCCTTTTCTCTCTCTCTCTCTCTTTCTTTTTGCTTTTCTTGTCTCCTAGAAAAAAATGCTGAAAGGACAAGGAACATTTGATGGGGAAGGTAAGCATTTAATTTTCCAGACTTTCATTGCTGTTTCAATGTGGAATATCAATTATAAGTTTAAATCCAACTTCAGTAACAAAAATGCTTGATGAGAAATACTATGTCCAACTTCTTCCCAAATTATACGGTTTAAAGCTCTACACTAAGCTAAATTTTCATCTAGTAATACCAGCAGAGAATTTAATTAATGGCCTTTTATATAATGTGATAACTCAGTCAGTGTCCTGCTATTTTTAATTCTTCTCTCCTTTGCTCCATCCCCATCTTCCTCAATAAAGTGGAGGAAAAGTAACAGCAAGCTCTAGATTTTTAGTTAAAAATTCTAAGAGTTTGGCATTTAGATAGGAGGTCTTATTTCCTTAGGTCACATTTCCCTTGACTTAATATTCTTTTCCCTATATTTCCATATTTTATCATTTTTGACTTCCTGTTTCCTTATTAAGTTTCAACTTTGGGTAAATATAACCCTCTTGGCAGACAAAAACATATTCTTAAGAGTTTGTAACCCATATAGTACTTTGTTAAGGATCTCAAAAAGAAAAGGGGCTCCAACCAGGTGTTCAGACCCTAATCAGATTAGTGGACTTTGTGTAAACAAATGGGTCAAATGTCAGCCAATTGGAAAAGTATGGAAGGGAGCAGTCCCAGCTGCAGCCGGTGTGTGCGGTCTTGGTAGTGAGGGTAATTATTTTCTGTCATGCTTTGAAATTCTAACGCATTCTAACCTTTAATAACAGTGAAGAAGGGAATACCCCTCGACAAGAAAAGTTAGTTGGGAAGTCACCTAGAGAAATAAAGTATAAAATCTTGGGTGATTACAAAACATTTTCCTGTAAAATTCTTAATGAAGTTGAATTTCCCAGTAAGCCTGTAAAAATGACTAATTTATAAAAATCCATTCATTGCATCAATCTCAGGAAACTGTGTGGGGATATGGTATTTTAGCTGGTTAGGGTACATTCATCTCCCCGATTTTATAATTGAGGAAAATGGAAACTCTGAGTTTAGTAACTTGCCCACTGTCACAGAGCTCATAATGCAGCCTGTACTAGGATACAGGTCTGGTTCTTAGGATAGTTTGATTCCTTTTGTATACTAGTTATGTTATTTCCTTTCATAAGGAGCTGTTTCCATGTATTTGCTCTTGTCTCTTCTCAAATTTGATGACTTAAATTCTTTTTTGCATGTACATGAGGAATGCAGGATTCTTATAGTTAATGACTGAAATGTAACTCAGGGGGCAGTGTGGTGGAGTGGTGAGAACCCAGGATGTTCCGACCAGGGAAACATGCGCTCCTGTCCTAGTGATTAGACTCCTGAGTTCACTCACAATGACCTTAATCTCACTAAGCTACTTCATGTGTGAAATGAGGTTAATAATACTCGTGTTGTGAGAATGAATGGGAAATCATATCAGCAAATGTTATTCATATACTTTGTGCCAATCACTAAGTATTTTGAAGAATGGGGAAACTCAGACTTTGCCTCTATAGTCTGTTTTGCATATGCAGAACAATCAGAGACCAGTAAAATCTCGCATAGACTCTTGTTACTGTAGTTATGGTGCTTTAAGAATAATCTATAGTTGATGAAAAGAGGCAGATGTTTACTTGAGTAGTAGATAGAAAAGATGTTTCAAACTCAGTACGTCCCAAACAAACTTCATAATCTTCTCTGCTCTTCGATGTTCCCATTCCTATTTTCCAGTTATGGGACCTGAAGACCTAGGAAATATCCTTAACACCTCTCTCTCTGCCTTCCTATCCATTCTATCACTGGCCAATTCTAAGTCCCATAGCCCAAGTCTCCAATATCTTTCATTGACCATCCTAAGAAGAACCTGAATTAGTCTCTTAGGTAGTTAGTATTTTGCTCATTAATTTGAGCAAATCTGTCTGTTCAGTGGATTCCCATTGCATTCAGGTTAAAGTACAGTTATTACAGTATAAAAGGAACTAAGTCCTTTTGTGTGAAATCTAGTTTTTTATCATTGCCTACAAAGCGAATTGGACTGTGTGGCTCTTCGTTCTGAATTCACCTTGTTCTTTTTGGTCATTAGACGCACCCAGGCTTCAGCCACATTGACCTTTCTCAGTTCTTTTAAGTCATGCATCACTTATCAGAAATGTGTCCTTGGGTGATTTTGTCCTTGTGTGAACATCACAGAGTTAACTTACACAAACCTAGATAGTAGACCCTTCTTTAGACCTAGGCTATAGCTGGCCACTCTTAGGCTACAAACCATTACAGCATGCTACTGTACTGAATACTGTAGGCAGTTATAATATAGCAAATACTTGTGTATCTAAACATAGAGAAGGTATAGGAACAATACCGGATAAAAGATTTTAAAAGGTGCATCTATAAAGCCTTCTTACCATGAAAGGAGCTTGCAGGACTGCAGGTTGCTATGGGTGAGTCAGTGAGTGAGTGGTAAGTAAATGTGAAGGCCAAGGCATCGCTGTACACTCACAGAAACTTTATAAATTGTACACTCAGGCTGCCTCTAAACTTAAAAAAAGTACTTTCTTTTTTTCAATAATAAATTAACTTTAGCCTACTGTAACATTTTTACATTATAAACTTTTAAAATATTTTTTGCTTTTTGAATTCCTGTAATTTTAACCCTTAGTTTAAAACATAAATACATTGTACAAAAATATTTTTTCTTTATATTTTTATTCTAGAAGGTTTTTTCTACTTAATTTTTTTACTTTTTTACTTTTTAAGCTTTTTTGTTAAAAACTAGGAGACAAATGCACACGTTAGGGTCGGCTGTACAGGGTCAGGGTCACCAATATAGCTGTCTTCCTCCTTCTGAGGAAGGTCTTCAGGGTCCATGACACACATGGGGCTGTCACTGCCTGTCATAACAGTGCCTTTTGGAATATTTCCTGCAGGGCCTGTTGGAGGCTGTTTGGCAGTTAACTTTGTATTTTTATAAGTAGAGGGACTACACTCTAAGCTAATGTTAAAAAGTATAGTGCAGGCAGTCCCCAGGCTATGAAGGAGATAGGTTCTGTAGATTTGCCCTTAATTTGAATTTGTATGTAAGTAGGAACAGGTATATTCACCTATTAACCTGTAATAGCCCCTGTTGGTAAGTGTGAGTTGAACATAAGCTAGATGGTTGTAGCTGGAGGACTGCCTCTGCAGGAAAGACCTAAGCCAGTAACATAGTTGTTGATCATCGTTATCCAGTCTCATGCTCTGTACACAATTCTATATAACTGGCAGCACAGGAGGTTTATTTACACCAGTGTGACCCCAGACACACAGCAGTGCATTGTGTTGTGATATCAGGTGAGGTATGATATCACTAGATGAGGGCTATAATCATATGAGACCACTGCTGTATATGTGGCACTGCATTAACTTAAATGTCACGTGGTGCTCAGCTGTATAATGTTCTTCTGATGTTCCTTTATAACTTTTGCATTTGCTTTTTCTTACTGCTGTCTACTCTCAGCTTTCAGATCTTAGATTTTGCTCACTGACACCTCCTTGACCCCCAGATCACACCCTACTCAGTCTGTTCTCAGAGCACCTGTGTGTAATTCCTGCAGTTTATAGGTGTGCATTTGTGTGGGGTCATTGTTTCCTCAACCCTACAGGGACTTGTCATCACACTTGGAGGAAAGTCAAAGTTCCTTCCGTGACACTGAAACAAGACTCTACATAATTTACCCTCTACTTACCTTCAACTACTACCCTCTTTTCTTTTTCTTCTCCCTGGTGCTACTCCAGCCACCTGGCCTCCGTGCTGCTCTTGGTACATCCAGACAGGGGCTTCATACTTGCTGTTCTGATGAGATGCTCTCTCCCCAGCTGTACAGACTTGTTTTCTCACTTTCATACATCTCTGCTTAAAAGGTGCCTCAGGGAGGCCCTCCTAAGCCACCCTGTTTAAAGTCTGCACAACCTCCTCCCAGCATTTCTGGCCTCTCTCCCTGTTTTCCTTTTCTTCATGACATTTATCTGCGTCTGAAGTATTATAAAAGTTCCTCGTTTCTCTAGTGATCGAATGTCAGCTGTTGAAGCCTGGGACTTTTATTTTTTCTTGTCTGTCGCATTCCCAGTGCTAAGCAGTTGCTGGGACCTAGTAGGCATTTTCAAAATAACAGTTGAATGAATAAATGCATGAGGGAATTGACTGATTTTTCATTAAACTGTTAGCTTAGGAGGGCAGGAGACATTTTACTCTCAGCACATCATAGACGGATGGAAGTGTTTGGTAAATATAATAGATAAATGAATGTTGATGGACCTAGAAGAATGGGTAGAGTGTATGAATTCAGTATAACTTGAATGACAGTGATTTAACGGGCTCCATGGTCCTTTAGCACGGAGACATGGCATCTTGTAGGGGCCCCTCCTCTTTCCTGAAAGACAAATCTGGGATAGAGCTGTGTTCATGAGAAAATCACTTTTATGTAATTACTCTTGAGTGACAAAGTCTGTTTGTCTCTTTGTTGTTTAATAAACTGGAGACTAAACATTGTGTACATATGGAGTTTTTTGTTTAGAACAAGTGGGATAATGATTGAGGGGAGTTAGTGACATGTAATGCTTGTTTTCTTACAGAAAATGCTGTCTTGTATCAAAACTACAAAGAAAAGGCCCTTGACATTGACTCTGATGAGGAGTCGGAGCCCAAAGAACAGAAGTCGGATGAAAAAATTGTGATTCACCATAAGCCGCTGAGATCCACATGGAGCCAGCTCTCTGCAGTGAGTGTTTACCTTCTTCTTTTCTACCTGTGGGAGAAAAAAAATGAGTTGTAGAAATTATGTGTGGGTACGGATTTTATTTTTTCTGCCAACGATCCTGTAACTCTAAGGAGAACACTCTTCTTTTTAAGATTGTGAAATGTTTCTCAAGACTCTGCAGGCACTAATGAGAACATGAACTTTGACATCTGATTAGGAGCGTTAGGTTTTGATAAAATAAAATGCCTTGAGCCTTATGCACTATGAACTCTGGGAACTTCCTACTAGGTATCTTTTTAAAAAATTAAGTGGTAACTTAATATATCTGATAAAGTTGAGATATATCAAGTTATAGATATAAATATAATATATTTATTATATTATGGCTGTATACGTGTGTGTGTGTGTGTGTGTGTGTGTGTATATCTGTAGATACCTGCATATGTATCTATGCACCATAGAGAGTTTATTCCTTGGGAATTTCATTTGATACAGACAAATTTATATTTTTTCTTGAAGCTGATTAATGAATGGCCATCTGTTCTATCTTCCTCTGTGTATCTTATATTTGTGTCTTGATATTTTTGTGATCAACTTATTTTTGCATTGATGAGTAACTCTCCTCTCTCCATCAAACATCTTTTGTCTTTTAATCATAATTTCTTTCCTTGTTAGCTTACAGAGTGTCACAGTATGATGCTTGGTTTACCTGATAAGAATTTGGGTACAGAATTTTTAGACATCTGATGCATTAAAAATTCTACAGACCAAGCTCTTTCTGTCTCTCTGCCTCCCCTAATTTTGTTCAAGGAGAATGTATACATTTCCAGTGCCTCCAAGGTATGGCACCCTTAGTATTGCGCCACAAATTTAAATGCCTATAGTGGAGAGCAAGTAGTGTGAATAAGTGATGCTGGTGTGTGGGAGCAGTGGGGGGGGGCAGTGGAAACAGGCCATCAGTAAACAGAGCAGCTATACTTAGCTCAAACCAGGTGAGCAGCAGGACTCAGAATGGCTGCATCTTCTGATATTTAGAAAAGATTGCACAGAAATCCAAACTTTTATGAGTGTTATCCCAATTTGAGGTTAAAGAAATGTTGTGTGAGTCCAACAAAATGTCTATGGGCCAGATTTGACCCCTGTGCTAACAGTTTGCAACTTAAGTGATATTTTGCATGTGGTAAGGTAGTAACAGAGTTGGTGTATTGGCAGCTTGCACCGTAATCTAATGATCTCATGGTATATGTTTACCAAAATAGATAACAGGGAAAAACTGATGTCAAGGTTCATGGAAACCATGTCTGCTCTGAATGGCTGTCATTCAGTTCATTGGGCTCTTGGTATGGACCATTTGGTAAAGGATCTGAGTGGAAAAAAGAGGGCTGTGGACTTTTTGAGTTTTCTGTCTGTAGAAGCAACTGCATTTGCTAACACAGGCCTAAATCCTGTTGTTGGTGTCTGAATACTAAATAGAAATGTGGGTTTCCGTGGCAGTTACATGCTGATCCAACTTAACTTTTAGCATGAAAACCCAGGCTCCATATTTACGCCTCCTGAACGTGAGCAGATGTACTGCCGTTAAGTAATAGTGCATATCTTTCAGTCCAGCTTTAATTACGGGCGTGCATTTTGTTACCAAAAAGTACATGTACTGATGTGCGTTTTGTTAACAAGATTGATATCAAAAAACTTTCTTGTAATAAAAAATAAGACTATAAAGTGAGTTCTAATTTTTGTGTATGTTATCTTGGAGTTGAGCATACCCAGAAGGCCTGTGTGTATTTACTGTGTCACTTGGCAATTACAGTTAATCAAAGCAGCACAATTGGACTTTGCCACTTAGCATTACTTTGGCACCAGCCTTAAATATTGCTTTGAAATACAAAAGGCACAAAAAATGTAAATTCGCTTAAATTTTACTTTTTTTTTTTTTTTTTGGTGTAAAGTACTTCAACCCTGCAGAAAAATTTTAAAAAATAAGTAAAGGTAATAGATTTCTGTGTATCCACTACCCAGCCTGAACAAATGCTAACATTTTAACATATTTGCTTTAGCTTCTATTTTTTCTTAGACAGATTCAGCTCATCACTCCCTCTTTTCCAGATTTTTTCTCCTTCCTGCCTCCCCAGAAGTGATCACTATCCTGAAGTTACCTTCTGTTCTTCTCATGTGAGTCTTCTGTCTACCAAGAAGACACAGCCAGCTCTGGCTTTTAGGAAAGTAGGGATTTTAACGCCAGGAAGCAGCCCTTACCTTTTTAGGAGCCCATCCAATCGGTAAATGTCCAGGTTGCAGTTCGGACCCCTAGAGGAGGCTTCTTGAAGCATTAACAGTCTCAGGATGTTTCTTGTAAGTGACTGGCACCTCCATTTCTCTGTCTGACCTTATACCTCAATCCCACCTTGTAGAAGAGCTACAGCATTTAGGGTAGGTCTTAAAAGACTTCCGCATTAAACATATATATTTTTGGATGATCTTTCCATGCCTGACTTTTAATATATCGAATTTAGTAAGGCCTGATCCCAGAAAGAGAACAGGACCAGGGGGTTTCTGGCAGTGAACTTGGTCCCAGTCTGGCACACCCCTATCCTTCCTTAGGAGAGGAGTGAGTGAGTGCACACGTGCACATAACCGACAATCCTGTCGACTGTTTTATTTTATAAAAATCTCTTATCTTTGTCACAAACAAGCACCTTCCCACCTTCTGGGGTGGTAAGGAAACTTTCCTTATCAGCTGACTGTAAGAAGCATTCAGTATGCCGCCCAGACTCTTTTGAAGTACAGCGATTTGCAGTAATTTATGGTTGTTATGTAAGATCTTTATGCCTCCAGTCTGTACTGTAGTTTGTCTGAGCGTGTTTATGTTGTCTTTGGTTTCATTGGCAGTGCCTGGGAGGACGGTGTTTAACTCCACAGGTGACAGGTGGTTCCCCATTTACAGTGTTGGGACAGTTTTAAACTGTAGGGCTGTGGCCATCTAGGAATGAAAGAGAATGAGAACTGGAAAGGCTCTTTAATATTAGAACATTAAAATGACAGGCTAACCATTCACTTGATTGTCAGAGTGTATAGATCTGTTTTTAATTGGAAATGCAGGATTTCTTCACTCCAGGGAATATAATTGTGTGCTGTACTTCAGGCCTTGGGGAACCTGAACAGATTCTAAATAACTTAAGTGGTCATGGTTCCCACTGTTTGGTTGGTCATGTGTGGAAGAGACTTATTGAGGTTTTAAAACCTCAATGAATTTGGAAAGTCATTTTTGACCTCTAAAGATGATTATCTGGAAATGTGCCTGGAGACAAGAAACCTGCCACACACAGGTGAATCTTGGCAGTGACTCACCTGAAACAGCAGTGTGAGGACTATGCCGACCGTTCTTGGATCTCTGGGAAAAGCATATGGGTTTCAAGAAAAATATTGATTGTATTAGTTAGGGGTAGAATGCTGTGTGCTGGTGACAGGTAGTGCCAGGTATGCAGCCACCTGGGCTTCAGGTTTTTCCAAAGTTCATTCTTTAATAAGATCCCTCAAGGATTTACTATCTCTTCTTTTAGACTGATTTTAATGGAAGTAGTTTGTTTTTTTTTTTCTTTTCACCATAGTCCGCTTCCAAGATCCCAAGATCCCACACTGTGCATGTACTAAGAAATGACTGTTGTGAAACCAGTGTTTGTTTGGTTAGGTTCAGTGACAGTGCCAAAGCTGCACTTGCCAGCTGCGCCTTGAACACATTTATTTGCCGTGGGGTGGGGGTGTGTGATTTCCATCAGCTTGAAATGCCAGGACCCTTTGGAAAGAGCATTCTATATTCAGTCCCTCACAGGGTCATCCTCTGCTGTGCTCTTCTTTCCGAGTTGCTGCACGTGGCTTTCTCAGTCATGTTAAAACATTATGAATAGTTCTTCAGTTTGCTCAAAAATTTTAAACTCTTTAGTAAGGGATGGCTTTTTGTATTTTTATCAAAGTATTTATTCAGCTGTGCTTGGTGTGGCTTATGGTATAATGCAAGATCTAGAACTTGGGCCTCAAGCTCTGGTTCTGGGTTCAGTCTTAAGGCACATGCAGTTTACCTTTAGGGCTTGCAGGATGAGAAAGGAAGATTTGAGAAGTGGGAATTTTATTATAATTTCACTTGAAAATATAAGAGACACTGTGGAATCTTAGTAGTTCAATCTAATGAGACTTATTCTTTTAGAATCTACATTGTGTTTATTTTAAAAGATGTACTATTTTCAACTAAAAATCAGAGCTTAACAGATATAATAAATGTGAATATTGTTGTTTGCAGAAATGTATAATGTGTTAATTTTTATTTATTTTTTTGAGAGTGTCTTGCTGTGTTGCCCAGGTAGAGTACAGTGACATCGTCTTTGCTCACTGCAATCTCAGACTCCCCAAACGCAAGCCATCCTCCTGCATGGCTGAGACTGTGTAGTTGAGACTACAGGGGTGCACCACTGTGCCTGGCTAATTTTTATTTTTTTGAAGAGACAAGGTCTGACTGTGTTGCTCAGAGTGGGCTTGACATCTAGGTCTTAGGTGATCCTCCTACCTTGGCCTCCCAAATTTTACTTATTTTTTTTTATTTTTTATTTTTTTTAAGAGACAGAGTCTCACTTTATCACCCTTGGTAGAGTGCCATGGCATCACAGCTCACAGCAACCTCCAGTTCCTGGGTTTAGACGATTCTCTTGCCTCAGCCTCCCGAGTAGCTGGGATTATAGGCGCCTGCCACAACGCCCAGCTATTTTTTTGTTGCAGTTTGTCGGGGGCTGGGTTTGAACCCACCACCCTTGGTATATGGGTCTGGTGCCCTACTCGCTGAGCCACAGGCGCCGCCCTTTACTTATTTTTTGAGAGAGAGTCTCACTCTGTTACCCTGGATAGTGCTGTAGCATCATAGCTCACAGCAACTTTAAACTCCTGGGTTTGAACTGTTCTCTTACGTCTGAGGAACTGGGAATATAGGTTCCTGCCATAAGGCCCAGCTACCTTTCTTTTTTCTTTCTTTTTTTTTTAAAAATTTGCATTAGAGATAGGGGTCTTTCTTTTGCTCAGGCTAGTCTCAAACTTCTGAGTTCAAGCAGTCCACCCGGGTTGGCCTCTTAGAGTGCTAGGATTATAGGCCACTGCACCTGGTCCTTATCTTTTGTGTTTAAAATATAGAAACATATTCTCATTTTCATGTCTGGCTTACTTTTAGCCTTCATCATTTAAACAATTAGGCCTGCAGGTGTAGACTAGTCTATACTTTTAAGTTGGACAGTGGATTTTCTCAAATTTTTATGTCTTTTTAAATGGCAATAGAGGTTCATATACCTCGACCTGAGACCCTGCTAGGGTTTAAATATTTGCTTTCTCCAAATTCATGTTGAAGTTTAATCCACAATGAGGCAGTTTTAAGAGGTGGGAATTTTAAGAGACAATTGGATTGTGAGAACTCTGCCCTCAGTATGCATTAATCCGGCCATGGACTAATGGGTTAATGAGTTAACATGGGAGCGGCAAGTGGTGGCTTTATAGGGAGAAGAGGAGAATCCTGAAGTGGCATGTTAGCCTGCTGAGCCCCTCCATGTGAAAGCCTCTGCCACCTCTTCAGAGAGTCCTTACCAGCGATATATTTCTCAATAGATGCTAATCCTTGCCCTGGGACTTCTCAGCTTCCATTACTATGAGAAATAAATTGCCTTTTGTTTTTTTACTTTTCCTTATAAATTACCCAGTTCCAGGTATTCTGTTGTAAGCAACAGAAAACCGACCAACAGATCCAAATCAGAATTCCTATTCTAGCACAGTGAGGTGAAGTGGGGACTCCTTAGCTCATTCAGGCACCAGGCTCCCTGTGGCTTTACTGTTTCAGTGTAACTGGCTTATGATATTGTCTTAACATGTTGAAAATTAACTTTGACTCGTGTAAGCAGTACATGTTCTCCTTGCAGGAAAGAATTCATTCATTTCAGGTAAGACTGAAGTCCCTTTTGATCACACCTGGCAGTCCCAGTTTCTGACCCCTTCTTTACGGATAATGCTGTTTTAAATTTGGTAACACTATTCTCAGAATCCACATATATACATTTCAGGAAAAAATGTTGATTACATGTACTTACATAAATAATATAGAGATTATTTAAAATATACAACTTTTTTCCTAAATGATGTATCTTATATAAGTTATGTTACATCTACACATGATCTTCAGTGTTATAACTGCTAATTACATAGGATAGATGTGTGTTTTGCTCTCTTTTGAGAGATTTTACATGCTTTAAAAAACAAATTTAAACCATGAGCCATGGTCCTTCTCTTTGGAAAAATGTTCTGCATATACATGTAAATATTTGTTTATGATTTTTTTTTTCAGTTTCACTTTCAGAGGGTTTTTTTTTGTTGACTTTATTTCTGAATATTAGGAACTTACTGCAGCTGTCTATGTATTAGGTGCAGTTTCCATTTTGTTAATATCATCTTTGACAGTGTTTCTTTGGCTATGAGCGGTGGCTCATATCTGTAATCCTACCACTCTGGAAGGCCAAGGTCGAAGGATCCCTTGAGCTCAGGAGTTGAAGATCATTTCTGTCTCAACTAAAAATAGAAAAATAGTTAGTTGGGTGCCAATAGTCCCAGCTACTTGGATGGCTGAGGCTGGAGGATTGCTTGAGCCCAGGAGTTGGAGGTTGTGTGAGTAAGGCTGAAGCCAGAGCTCTCTAGCCTGGGCAACAGAGTGACCCTGCCTGAAAAACATTTTATTTTCTTTATTTGAATTACAGCAATGTTGGAACTTTGTATAACCTCTTCTAAAAAATAGAGAATGAGGGAAAAATACTCACTCTGTTTGTAGCTGAGTAGTAAAGGGCGTGTCTATCTACGAGTAGTCTATCTACTGACTGGTAGATGTGTCAATATTTCTGCGAGTGATTCTTCTGAGAGAATAAGGGCATGTGAGATAGGAGGATGTTGGTGTGTCTGCACCAGGAGACAGAGGGGATGCAGAGGTCAGTAGAGACAGGTACTCTACGAAATTGGGAGGAGATAAGCACAGGGTTATTTGACTTTAATGAGCATGATATAAAAGGAGATATTTCAATTAGAAGTCTACAACTGGACCCCGACAGAGAGGGTCTTCTTGAATTTTCATTGAGTAGAAAATTGATGAGAGAGATTGATGAATAGCTTCTTCATTCATCATCTTTATTAAGGGCCTACCCTGTACCAGATCCTATCCTAAGCCCTGGAAACAGAGCAAGAACACACTCCACCTTGTTTTCAAGTCCTTGCAAATACCCTGAGTGGCAGGGCAGACATCAGATATCAAATCATCCCATAAATAAATGCAAAGTTACACCTGTTGTAAACTATGAAGGATGTGTTGGTGTTGCTGTGATATCTCCTAAGGATGAGCACCATGTGCCATCAGCTGAAGGAGGATGTCACAGGAGGTGATGTGACTGCCAACTAAAGGGTGTCTAGATGGGTGGCTGGACAAAGCTGGCAGGACAGGATGGAGGACTTTCAGGCAGAGACACTGTCACATGTGCAGACCCTTTTGAGATAATGGTGGGTACAAGGTATAGCTGGAGCTTCTTGATCTATGTACATTTTCCCTCATTCCGCCAATCTTTAAGTGTTGGAGGGTCCCTAGGCTCAGTCCCTGGGCCTTTTGTCTTACCTGGACTCATGTGGCAATCTCATCAATCTTGTGCTTGTAAATACATCGCACAGATTAAATTATAGCCCAAGTGGAGATTTCTTTGGGAGACATGGATGGGATATATCAAAAAATAATAGCTGTCTGTAGGACCAATGATAGGACTGTTTCTCAGGCTCAAGTTCACACAATGATTGGTCTCCATGATGATTGGAGAGTATTGTCACCTTCAAAATCTGTTGAATCTTTAAATGTAGAATTAGGCTAGGCAGGGGGCAGGGGTCATGCTTGTAATCCTAGCACTTTGGGAGGTGGAGGCAGATGGATTGGCATAAACTAGGAGTTCAAGACCAGTCTGGACAACACTGAGACCCCATCTCTAAAAAACAAAAATGTTAGCTAAGCGTGTTGGTGCCTACCTATAGCGTTCAAGAGGCTGAGCCCAATAGTGTAAGGTTATAGTGAACTATGATGGCATCGCTCACTTCAGTCTGGGCAATAGAGTGAGACTTAGATAGATAGGTAGATAGAGACTTAGATAGATAGAGACTTAGAGAGAGAGAGACTTAGATAGATAGAGACATAGATAGATAGAGAGATAGACAGACAGAAATAATTAATTCTTAAAAATTTCTGACTTAATTTTTTTAAATTTATCCAGAACCCATGTTGAAAAGATGATTAGTCTGTACTCTAATGTCTAAAGATTTATTACCTGTATTTCTATTATTTGAGGAAATAAGGACTATACATTCCATAGACAGCTTCTGTAGAGGGAGGTATTATTGCCAGCAAAAGGAACATGCAGATTATTTACCTCTTTGAAGCAGGAAATAAACCCATCCAACTGCAGTAACATAAAAATAAAGCAGTTTCCACTTTGAGTGGCAATAAACCTTGCTTCTGGCAGTGGAGTGTCCCAGAAGTAATAGTTGTCTGCCCAGCTGAGCAGCAGGGAGCCCTTATATCCACACGGGTCCAAAGTCCCCATATGAGCTGGCAGCGCAGTGGCTGACATGCAGGGTGGCTGTACCTCTGGGACCTGCCATGTATCACCACAATATTGGTTTGTTTGCATGCAATTAAATGACTGGTCAGCTAGTTGCTGAGGACTTACTGTGTACCAAGGCTACAGCTTCAGTAGTCTTAGTGGGAGTACTCTGACAGCAAGCTCTTTATCTCAGGCAGCCGAAACTCTGGGATGTGAAATACGGCTGCTCTCCTGCTGGTTTAGTTATAATCTGGAGTTTATCTGGAACAGCCTTTGAAATTCCCTCCAAAAATGGATACATGTGCCCCGGGCTCTGGAAGAGCAGCAGTCATATTTTCCTCTGGTGTTCGGCCAGTAATGTGACTTGGCACTTCTGCCTGTTGCTTTCCTTCTCATGAATTGGCTAACGTTCCCTTTCTGCTATGCCTGCCTATTCCCTGAGAGCTCTTACAAGCTTAGTGTTTTTGAGTTCTCACAGTTAGACTTTGGGTTACCCAGCATGGCCGCGTTCCACCTTCATGTCAAAAGACTGACACACAAAATTACCCAGGTTAAAACATTTTTTTTTTTGGGGGGGGGGGACAGAGTCTTTGTCACCCCAGCTGCAGTGTAATGGCCTCATCGTACCTCATGGCAACTTCAAATTCCTCTGCTTCAGCTTCCTGTGTAGCTGGGACTGCAAGCATGTGCAACCATGTCCACCTGATTTTTAAACTTTTGTAGAGCTCGGCTCTTGATGTGTTGCCTAGGCTGGTGTCAAACTCCTAGGGGCTCAAGCCATCTTCTCACCTCAGCTTCCCAAAGTGCTGGGATCATAGGCACGAGCTTAATCTTGAGAGAGAGGATCACCTTGGCCCCGCTACTCTTCCCTCACTTCATAGGTCACTTAAGCATATGTTGTCATTTGGCCAGGTGCCTGACTAGCTCTGTTCTAATCAGCTTTGAGTGGTAAGTGGTGTGACTGACTTGTCCAGTGTAAATTTACATGTGATAGCATGGACATTGGAACCATGGTCTATACCAGAGGCTTACCTTAATAAGATACTCATTTTATATGATAAAGAAGTATGTGTGCCTGAGCATGTGTGCCTCAAACAAAAATAGTTTTTGTGTTACAAAAATAGTTTTACAAACTTTTTTTTCCATTTAACAGTTTACTAAGCAGAAGTTAATCTCCAATACTTACATACTATCATATCTTATAGGCTGTCTGTTCTGCTACGTTGAAATAGATAATCATCAGTCTGTCCAAAGATGAACTTTATTTCATTGTTCACTAAAAGGTTATAACTTATAATTTGAAAAACCCTAAAGGTCTGACTCCAAAATTCATTTGTTTCCCACTGCACCGTAGTGGATGGGCGAATTAAACAAGTCTACAATTCATCCCAGGAGCTTAGAGCCTAGTCTCGAAGGCAGTGGAAATGGAATGTCTCAACGGTGTTTTTGAAAGAAGTCAGAATGCCAAGGGGAATGAACACTAGAATCACGGGGAGCAGCGAAGTGAAGGTCAGGAAAGCTCCGTCTTCTAGGATAGACTTAAACTCGGCTAGTGGAGCAGAAGAGTAGGAAATAAAAGGAATGCAAGTGTCCCTGACTTGTCTAAAGCTCGATACGTAGGCAAGGGAAGAAGGAAGGTGGCAGTTCGGCGTCAGTTTCTCAGATCTCCACCACAATAAGATGACTCCTGTCCAGGGATACTCAGCACCTGCCTTGTGTGTCTAATGTAAAACATCAGTTTATTTCATTATTCATTTTTTCAAAGCAGGTTTTTGCTCAGGTTACATTTTTATTTTCCTTTTTTGTACACCTCAGAAATTAACTTCACCATCTGTGTTGTTTTAAGCAACTTATTGTTTTGGAGTTTGTCATTTCTATCCACCAACCACTTATGAAAATAATGACAAAAATAAAATAGCAATTAAGGTATTGGCACCACCTTTTGAAACAGGTGTTCTTTTCTTTTGCAAGAGAGGGCCCTCAGACCTGTTCCGCCTTCCTCCACCCTTGACTCACACCTTCAGTGTGTGCCAATAGCATCATTCTCAGTTACTCTGACTCTGAGCCGGCCTCCCCACTCCTCCTGTCTCCTGCTCACAGAACGGTCTGTCATCACTCATTTTCAGCACTGCCTGATAAGCCAGTGCTCGGTGAACTTGAATAAAATCTTTCTTCCATGTGGCTTCCTTTGCCTTAGCGTCTTCCTTTCTTTCATCTCCTGATGGTCATCTCTCCTTTCTCCAGCTTTCCTTTGGGCCTCAGCAGGTATTTCTGGCATCCTTAAAACATTCCTGTCTACCTTACTCGTTTTCTTTCTTTTTTGAGAGAGGATATTAAATCAGTTTTAGTTATTAAAAATTAGGCTTTAATGACAAAGCCAAGACATATTTATTATAGAAAAGTGTGAAAGTATCAATAGATAAAAAGAAAAGAAAAATTAGAAATCTTTCCCTTCACCCAGTCACTGTTAACATTTTGGGATACAACTTTTCAGATCTCTTCTTTATTAAATGTGCATGTAGAGATTTGTCTTTTAAACAAAAAATCTAAAATACTATAGTAATTTAGTCACTTATTTTTTCATGAACTATATTGTAAATATCTTTTCGTGTTATTAAACCTGCTGTTTTATAAACTACGCTTCTTTTTCTCTTAACAGTGTTATGAATGACTTTCCATGTCATTGAACTTTCTTTCACATCAGTTTCTTTGAAGCCTGTGTACTATTTTATTAAATAAGTGAATGTTTGCTTCTTTCAATTAATTTCCTATTGTTAGTCCCTAATTTGTTTCTCATTTTTCAGTTTAAAGGCTCGGTGTGGTGGCTCACTCCTATAATCTCCGCAATCTCAGAGGCCACGCGGGTGGATTGCTTGAGCTCAGGAGTTCGAGACCAGCCTGAGCAAAAGCAAGACTCCCATCTCTAAAAATAAATTGTAGCAGGTGCTTGTAGTCCCAGCTACTTGCAAGGCTGATGCACAAGAATCACTTGTGCTCAAGAACTTCAGGTTGCTGTGAGCTACGATGCCATAACATTTTACCAAGGATGACTGATGTCTCAAAAAAAAAAAATTCAAAATTTTAAGCCAAGTTTTTAAAATGATTATTTTGAATCACATGAGTAATACAAAATTAAAAATTACAATTAAAATTAAAAAGTACAAATTCTGGGTGGTGCCCGTGACTCAGTGTATAGGGTACCGGCCCCATATACTGAGGGTGGCGGGTTCGAACCCGGCCCTGGTCAAACTGGTGGGCATCGTGGTGGGCGCCTGTAGTCCCCGCTACCCGGGAGGCTGAGACAAGAGAATTGCCTAAGCCCAGGAGCTGGAGGTTGCTATGAGCTGTGATGCCACAGCACTCTACTGAGGGCGACAAAGTAAGACTCTGTCTCTAAAGAAAAAAAAAATACAAATTCTTATTAAAAATTAAACATAGCAGTTAAGACTGACACCTGCTTTGAATTCACCACATCCCAACCTCTCAGCTAATTAGTCTTGTCTGTTTCTCAGTATTTTACTAAATAGCCGACTTATAAAAAATTGTTAATTTCTATCAAATAATTTTATAAAATTGCCCTTTTATTCTAAAGTTATTCCCTGTCATCCTCCTTCTTTCTGTGTTCTTAGCATTTCATGTATTTGTGAACCTCATTTTCTCTCTTCTTAATTGCTGGTAGATGTATGAGAACCGTATCTCTTGCTCATCTGGGGAATAGAGAATGAATATATTTTGGTCCAGGCTCAGTACCCCACAAAGGGGAATTCAGGTTAGAGAGAGCCACAAGTAAAAAAGAGGAGTTTGTTTAGTGGGAGAAATGTCAGGACTAATTAACAAGTTAATTGACCGGGGAGCCCACTGACAGCTTAGCTTTCACTATGGCAAAAGCGGCAAAGCCAATGAGAAATGTGGTTTCTGGGACACCTGGGGGAAGAAGTTAATTTAAGGGAAGCGTAGCTACAGCTTGGAGCCCTTAAATAACTCCGAAAGTTTAGAAGGCCGTGTACCACAGTGATAAGAAGAGCTCAGTCTTGGGGGATGGACAGGCAGGCCTGGGGTTGAATCCCAGCTTTGCCACTTGTTAGGGTGAAGGATTTAACTTTTCTGTGTTTCTGGATTTTTGTTTTGTAAACCAAGGATAGTAATACCTCCTTCAAGGAGTTGTTGTTAGGTTTAGATGTTTGGAAAGAACATGCCTGGTGCATGTTAAGCATTTGACACAACAGTAATGTGAGGAATACATTATGGACTAACTAGAACTCTAATGAGAAATACAAAGAGATGAGTAGTCAGCTAGTGAGGGCCGGCTGCAAAGGAAGGAATGTACGCTTATCTCCGAAACCCTACAAAGCATAGCAGTTTATTCTTGTGCATTTAATTACCTCTTTGCGGTTTGTATTCTCAGCCTCCTATCTGTGTTGAAATAAATTGGGTTTGTTCAAGAATGCTGGCTCTGTAGAGAGTGAGATAGGCCACAGTGGGGCAAAAGCCTCAAGCTCTGGACTGTTTATCTGGGTATATGCCATCATTTTAGCAAACCTGATGTCACCTGACTGAGGCTGAATGCTTGCTATTTCTTGAGATCCAAGAACTTTGGTGAGGGCTATAGAATGAAGCTTAACAACACTAGATCAGAAAGGGGATCAGTTGTGTGCGTGTTTTATTTTATTTTATTTTATTTTAACAAATGAATTAGGTCACTAGCCTATTTTTAAATTTAAGCATTTGATTTTATTAAACGTGCCATCATCTTTTACCTTTCTTTTTTTTTTTTTTTTTAAATAGTTTTCTATTTACCTGTGACTCCCCGAAAGAATGATCCTCCCTTGACCTTGGCTGGTCTGGTTGTGCAGCTCTCTCTGACCCATTGAAACTGACGTTCTGTGGCAGACACAGCTAAGGTGAAGTGGTGTCTCAGAGCCTTTCTTTGCGGATGTCATGGACCTGGAGAGAGCCAGATTTTTCATGTTAAGGACTTCAAACATGCTCTTACATTGCTGCCGTCCCCATGTTATTTCCCGTGAAATAACTCTAGCTCATTTGTAATTCAGGGATGACTTCAGCTGTGTTAAATCTGTAGAAAGGACCTGGGAGGGATGTATCCTGTGGTGTAGTTTTACTTTGCAATCGCTTCCCCCTTGAGCTCTTGGGAAAAGAAGACTGTGAGTAGAGAATCAATCACCCATAGGTGTAAATAACCAGCTCATTTTCAGCAAGTGAGTGAACTCTGCCAAGTTTAAAGGTGTTAGCTCAAATGGATATTCCATGTAAATTAGTGCTTTATGGAACCAGAATGATCTTGGATTATAAATATCTGATTTTTAACTGCTTACATTTCTGGGTCATTTTGGTTGGTCAATTTGTTAGAGTCTTCCTATTCTGTTTTTCTTGGTTGGTAGGGAAGAATAGAAAGAATATGTTCCCATCTTATCTGGAAACAATATCACATCTTGGAGGGCCTGAGAACCTCTCTGTTTACTCCACAGAAAAAGGTGATCTGATGGCCGAGAAATGGTGATGTTAGTATCAGCTGTCTCCATAGATGCGGGACTGGCTGTATCCACAGATAGGTTCTGTGTCGATGGCAATATGAGGGTTCTATCTGGGCTTAGAGAACTCGCCTCATAACCTGTTCCAGTTAGTGGAGTCAGAGACCAAGGAATATTGCACAAAGAAAATGGCTTTCCTGACACAGCTTCCACCAAGCTAAAGATGGTTAGTGCAACTGTGCTGACTGCTGTAACGGGCTCACTGTCTGGCCTGTCACTTCTTTGGTAAAATACTCATCTGAGCAGCCCAGACTGGCAAGTTGGCCTAGTTTGTGCTGCTATAACAAGATACCATAAACTGGGCAGCTTATGAGGGACAGAAATCAGAAATTTATTTCTCATAGTTCTTGAGGGTTGGGGTCTGAGATCAGGGAGGTTTAGTATTTGGTGAGGGGCTGCTTTCGACCTCACAGATAGGGCCTTCTTGCTGTGTCTTCACATGGTAGAAGGAGTAAGGGGTGTCTGTGGGGGCTACTTTTTAAGGATATTAATCCCATTCATGAGGACAGAGTCTAATCACATCCTCCAAAGCTCTACCTTCCAGTGCTGTCACGTTGGCTGTTAGGAGTTCAACACCTGGGTTTGGGGGGGGGGGGGGCATAGACATTCAGAGCATAGCACAAGGGACCAAGAAGGAAATCAACCCAAATTTTAGGGGGAGTATCTAAGAATTAAATTTTGACTTTATTGTGTTTATCATAAATTTCATAAACTATGTTTTGGGTCTAGCTAGATAATATATATCCATAGAAGTATCCTTTATTAGGTTTAGCCAATTGTTAATTTCTGTCTCCTTTGCACATGCAAAATATATTAGTTCCAGAGGTCATGGGTTAAGAACTTCAGCACTGATTAAAACGGTGAGCATATAGTTTGTAATGATGAACTTAAAACTGTTGTGACAGTGAGGTCTATGTATTTACTCTCTTGACAAACCACAGATAATATGTTCATGTATTTTTAACACATGAGAACTGTATGTAGTCTTGCACGTTCTGTTGTTTGAGTTGAATTAATTTTTATTCAACTCAAATGTTGAATATTCAACTCAAGTGTTGAAGGTACTGATGTGTGTTTGTATTTTCTCTTTGAAGTCTGGAGTCTATCATGGCCAGCTTTGAGCAGATTGGTGCATTGGTTAGAGATCATACAGAATCAAGTCCTCAAGCTGAATCCAGTTCTTGCTGCTTCTGTAAACTGCTGTTGCAGTTTGACTTGTTGATGACACATTAAAATAAGACATTCAAATGGGTGAGGAACAAGAAAGTTCAAGTGGGGCTGCTTTGGCTGACGGTGTGTAAGGAGCATTGCCTTGGCCGTCTGTTCCCACTTAGAGCCCGGCTAGAGCTACTAATACATAATGTATATTTTAAAGAATGAAAAGGGAGCCTGTACGATTTTAATTTTGTTCACTTTAGGTAGAAAATAAGACTCATAGGTTTTAGAATATGGTACATTCTTTTTTCTTTTCCACAAAGAATGGGATAAATTTGGCAACACTTTAGATTTGCTTAGCAAAAATAAGCAAACTGCAAAAAGCTTGTAAAATTTAAAAACCATTGGTATAAACGTATGTTTTATACATAGCCTTTTAATGAAAACCAAGCTTGGAAGCCTCGACTGTCCAATGATTTTTACTTAATTTTACTGATGATATAGTCACTGCTTTCTAATTGAAGAATTTCTATAGGTATTTCCTGTTGCAAGCTTGGTACACATATTTCCTCTTGTTTCTTCTTCCTTTCTCCCTCCCTTGCCCTCTCCTTTCCTTCCTTCCTTGCTTGTTTCCACTTGATGTCAGGTGCTGTATTCTTGCTCTCCCCTAATTGTCTTTTCTCTGCCTTCTGCCAGTCTTCTTGGGGCCCCCTTTGGGGTCACTCTTTCGCCCTCTTTGGAGTCATCCCTCCAGACTCATCAGCCTCTGACATCATCTCGCCTGCTCATGCCTTCTACCCCCAGACACCTGCTCTCAGGTTCTACTTGATTTAGGGTTAACTGTGGAAGGAGGCGTCAGGCAGGCAAAATGATTCCTGTGGGCTCCGGAGGGGGGACCTCCTCCCTGGAAGGGCCTAGGCTGTCGGAGGACAGACCTGGGGGCAGTGGCCTGGCAGCCAGCCGTAGGAGCTAGCCGCCTTGTCACTCCCTGGAGTAAACTTTCCGGCTCCCTGAATGTGCTACACTTCAGTTTTCTTAATCATAATCCAAGAGCAGTTCCTGGAATCTTTATTTTTATTGTTTCCATCACAGTAGTTTTGTATGAGCCACTGGCCCCTTGGCTTTTGGTTAAAGGAATATTTTACCATATGTTGTATTAGTATTAGTGAAAGATGGTACTACTAGACAGTAATCCTTTATTTACCCTTTTCAAAACTATCTTATCTTCACTCTCAAATGAGCAACTATTTTAGCTGTAGATTTCTCCCCATTTTTGATAGAATGGGGTACCCTAATCCCTCAATCCCTCAGTAAACCAGCTGTCATCTTGGTAGGGCTCTAAATCAGGTTGTTTTGATTTTGGGGTCTGAACTCCATCTCGGTGGAGATGGCCAGGGGTATCGAAATTCTTCCTGGTGGCCTTAAGTGTAGAAGTTGTGGGCATGGCACCTGTATATCCATCTGCTAGGACTTTGTCACAGGCAGGAAATACCGTGAAATTCCTGCTCAGGGTTAACCAAGGGAAGCAGCTCAGAAGGGCTTCATTCTTCTGGCCTCTCCTCCCTCATTAAGTGTGTGAAGAAGCCTTGTTAGCCATGAATTCTTGCTGACAGGCTGACTCAGGGTCAGGGTGGATGGTAAGGCTAAGAACATTCCATGAATTAGTGGGCCAAACCCCCCCCCCCAAAATAAACCCCACACAGAAACTGGTACAGATGGGGGATTGGAAGGGGTCTTAGTGGTGATATCCCAACCCTAGAAATGGGGTGCCTCTCATAGGAAATGGGGTTCTTAACCCCTATAAAGCATGATTAAAAGTCTGAGTCCTGGAGTTAGATAGGCAAATCTTGGGTGCAAATCTTGGCCTTGCTACCACTTAGCTGTGTGCTCTTGGGTTCTAAACCTTTAATAAAGTGGGGATAAGAACGGTATTGGCTTTCTAGAATTTTTATGGGGGTTCACTGGGTAAAGGGGAATGAATCGCTATTCAAAGCATATGATAAATATTCGTTGATTTTTCTACTCTACTGTTTTCTAACTTTTTGTAAAAACCAAGTTATAGACAGTTATATGTAATTGCTTTCCTTTTCACAATAGTCTGATGCAGAGAGACTTGTGCACCCGCTGTGTTCACAGTAGCCGAGAGCCTGCCTCACACCCCTGGGGATTCAGGAGGATTTTGCTGGGAAGGACGGGAATAGTTTTAAGGACATCGTTTGCCAGACCCTCATTTTTTAGGTTTTCCCTTCTAAAACAGACTACATTTACAGTTAAAAGTATTAAGGGAGGTTGTCTTTCCCACCTCCGTTTCACACCTGACTTTTTGCCATTTTGCTGTAGAAAGGTCAAATCTTACCATGGTGTCCTGTACCCAGAGGTAAAACCATGGGGCCCCACGTGGCGGGGTGTGGGGTCAGTTTGAAATACAGATTTCAACAAAGCCTCCTTTAATTAATTAAAGTACCATAAACCTGCATCTCAGTAAGAGATGCATTCGCAATAAAATTTTGCTTTTAATGCTTAATGCATTAAAATTGGAAATAATTGTATTGTTTTGATTTTAGGTTATTTATGGTTTTTGTGTTAATGATACAATTTAGAAGAATCTTTTAGATTTAATGCTCAATGATCACAGGGCATTTTTAAAATTAAATTTAAAAACTTATTTTTTACATCAGAATATGATAAGGTGGAATAATAATGAGACCCTCTCATGTAGAATTATATTACAGTACGAAAATTTGGGGGGGGGAATTGAAATAAAAAGGTGAATTCAAGGAGAAAGAAAAATAACGTAAAATACCTGTTAAGGAAAGCTTACTTTTCAATGAATATTGCTGGGTACCAAATAGTTTAAACATTCCACTGGATACATTTAAAAGTGTATAGATGTACAATTAGCTGGAAAATACATCTTTTTAATACTTTAAAGTCATGATAAGAAATATTAGATGTCAACTTAAAAATGTGTCTTGAGAACCTGGTGTTAAAATTTTGGCTTTTAGGAAGTATAGGATTTAATTGGTTGGTATTTTATATATGGCTTATCTTTTGCTAATTTAGTCTTTGACTGAAAAAAATGAATGTCTGGTAGGTGCTAGACTCAGTGTCAGATGTGCCAGAACATTCTTTCTTTGCAGAGGTCACAGGGCAGCCCTCACTCTTTGGTTTAGAAACTGAATTAGGATGGGAGCCGCAGCAATCAAATAAAAACACAGTGTACGGCATTTGATGAAGGACTATACCGATTCAACTAATGATGCTACCACGTTACTCCAAGTATGGTACTTGTGTATGTTTTCTTATAGGAACTGTTCTTAAGTTAGCATCTCTATTTGCCACCTACTGTGTACTAAAATACAACTGACACTTGGGTAGGGGAGATGACTGTTTTCTTGCTTGATTGTGTTTTTAGAAAGAGTACTTGGATTTCAAGGCATCTTCGTGGAAAATAGTGTTAACATTACTTTCTTAGTATTTGATCCTAGACCATAAAATCTCAGAGTGGTGAATTCATTTTCTTTATTATTGGATTTCTTTATTTATGATTTGGGTGATTAATTTGACATATGTTTTAGGAATATCCAGAAGTTTAAAACTAGAACAGAGAAGCTCAGCATGATGGGATTGTGTGCTACAAACTGTTCCCTTCAGTGTTGAACTGCACTAATTTGTTTCATAATTTCTCTGAATTCATTTTTGAAGGGCATAGAGCAGTGGTTCTCGACCTATGGAACTGTATGAAAAGGCCATGGCGTTAGGAAGGTTGAGAACCACTGGCATAGAGTTATGCCTGACTTAATAAAGAAACTGTTAATGAGTTAAACTCTACTTTGCTTTTTCTCCTAGGTGAAAAGAAATGGATTATCTCAGACAGTAAGCCAGGAGGAAAGAAAGAGACAAGAGGTGTGTTTCTACCCAGAAGGTGCTTTAGAGATCTAAAGTGTGAACATGGGTGTCTGCTTTCTTGTGTTTTCACCTACTGTGTGCCCTTCTACAGTGTTGTCCTTTGAAAATGTGTGTGTGTTTCTTTTTACAAAAGTGGTAAGGAATCTTTGTTAAATAAAGCTGCACATAAGCGTCCAGACAGGAAAAACATTTAAGTATCTCAGTGTCATTTGAATTTAAACCAGACAGCACTGAGCCTGAGTATTTAAACTGGAAGAAATATGTTGAAAAATGAAATCCACATTATATCTTAGAACTGAAAAAGAATATTAGTAGAAAAATTGGCCACATCTGAATAACATGTGTGCATTAGTTTGTAGACAAATGTGCCCTGGTTATGTAAGGTGCCCTGGTGAGAGAAAGCTACAAGAAACTCTAACCTGCTCTACAAATTTTATATAAATCTAAAATTATACCAAAATAAAAAGTTTATTTAATGGCCAGTTGAGGTGGCTTATGCCTGTAATCCTAGCGCTCTGGGAGTCTGAGGTGGGAGGATCACTTGAACTCAGGAGTTCAAGACCAGCCTGTGCAAAGTGAGACTGCATTTCTACTAAAAATAGAAAAATTAGCTAGGCATGGTGGCAGACACCTGTAGTTCCAGCTACTGGGGAGGCTGGGGACAAGAGGATCCCTTGAGCCTAGGAGTTTGGGTTGCTGTGAGCTAGGCTGAGGCATTTTTTTAACCTTAAAAAAACACAACAGTACAGAACTTTGGTGTACATACCCACTGAGAATGAAAAAAATGTATTATGTCATAATTTTTCTTCCTATTTTTTAAAGAGAATGAAACTTTGATGCAGAATTCCTCTCTCCTCCTCCCATTTCCTGCCTGTTTCCCCAGAGACAAGTATAATTATGAATTGATGCATATCCTTTTAAATCAATCTCTTTTTAAATAATGTACTATATACAAATGTACACACAGACATATTTGCGTGGGCGTTAAAATCTATACACGATATGATTCTGTACATATTTTTGGTTATTGCTTTTTGCACTCAACATTTTGAGACGTTTTTGTGTTAATGCATATTAATCTAGATTATTAATTACAACCAGTATATAGTATTACATTCTATGAATACCACCTTTATAAATGTTTTATAAAGGTGATATTTTTTTATCCATTTGCCTAATGTTGGAAAGTTGGTGGTACTTTTTTCTTCATCGTCAACACTGCAGTATAAAACAGTTCTCTCCGGATTATAAAGCTTCTCCAACATACTTAATCCCATTTAAACATTTCTGTTCTTTCAAACCTTATATATTTAAACTGTGTCTATTTCTTTTATACTCTGAAAATATTTGTTTAGATTTGTAATGTACGTAAGTAACGACAGCAGAAAATCTAACTTTATGGATTGACTCCTTGTGTTAAACTACCAATTTCATTGGCCTCTCACGTGATCTATTCTAAATAGCTCCTTATATCTTTTTGTCCAATTTTAGTATTTTGGATTTGATTATGCAAGGTTTTGCTGTGAAAATATTTTAAGTTATTCGAAGCCACCATATCCATTAACTACCTGCAATGTTTGGTCAGGAAGGGAAAATTTTCATTAGTTTGCCTTTTATGTTTCTTAAGGATAATTGTATTGATTGAATAGAATTACACAAGACACAGGTTAGATGAGACTCATTAATGTTCTAACTCTTTACTCTTCCATTAGTTTCTTCACTTAATTTTCTGAAGCACAGCTGAGGCTAGAACAGAACATTTAAGTAATACCCAAGTCCTTGAACTTATGGATGCTAAAATGGGAGGTAGACACTGAAATTAGCACTTCTGACGGTATTTGCCAAGAATGGAGCATTCACCAGCAGCGGGGCATCCGTCTGCTGGCGCCTGCCTACCCTGCTCCTCCTGCATCAGTCAGAGCCCACCCAATGTTCTGTGGGGCAAGGGCTTGAAGGGTGCATCCCTGGTGGTCGGGGTGATGAAGCAGGGTCACCAGGAAGCTCTCCTTAAAGGATGTGAATCTCAGGCCCGCAAGGATGTTCCCGGAGGAGGAATTCTCCCTGCATTGCCATTTTTAGAGGATCTGAATTTGATTTTGTTAAGCAGCTAGACAAATTCCTCACACAGGGCGTTGGTGTCTATCTGCACATGTAGGTTGGCATTTCATCACTAACACTTATCAGGAAAACCACTGTGTGCCTGACACTGAGAGTCTCTGCAGAGGGGTCCTGTGCTCCTTGAGACCCTGAGGAGAGGAGAGAGGGTGCCTGTTGAGCAGATGGAATTACTTTCAATTCTATGAGTTTGTAAAAGAATTCCTGTGGCTGATAAGAACTTTGTTAGGGTAGGTAAAGTCATGCTGGAGTATTTGCTATTATTGACTGCAAATAAGCCCGATTAAAACACAGGGAGAAAAAAAAAATAGGGAGAGAAAGAGGACCCGTGAGAGGGAGGCATTGGTGAGAAATTTTCTCTGAATCCCAAGCGATGATCATAAATTCTTACTGTCCCTGAAGCAGCATGCTTTGAAAGCAGGGCTGGAGGAGATGACCCAAAAGTTAATTAGTGTCACACTGAGATTTTATGACATGCACTATTTCCTTCCATAGATTCTACCCCCTAGCAAAGGCACGACCTCAGCGTGCAATGTCAGGTCATCCTGATGCTTTCGTTTTCTCAGACATGCACCACAGGCAGTGACTATTTCTCGAGGTTTGGGCACATGTGACTTATATAAGGACAGTAGTTCTGTGATCCACTTTTCTCAGCCTTTACTTTGTACTTTGAAAGATATTCTGTCATTTTTACAGTAGAATTATGAGAGCTGTCTTTAAAATTAATAATGAACTTCTTTTTCCTTTTTACCAGGCTATCTTTGAAGTCATATCCTCTGAACATTCATATTTACTCAGCTTGGAGATCTTGATACGAATGTTTAAAGATTGTAAAGAACTGAGTGACACCATGACTAAAACTGAGAGGCACCACCTCTTCTCCAATATTACAGACGTCTGTGAGGCGAGCAAAAAGTAAGTGCGCTGCAGCCCCCGCCACGCCAGGAGGTGGCATACTAATAAATCCCTTGTTATCTCTGAAGAAGGGCATTTAGGGAAGCCTCTTGTTCATTCAGTTGGCTTTTGTCTTCATTCCTTGAAATGCATTTTAAGCTATCTTTTGAGTTTGGTGTCTAGACAGATGCTCGGTGTGTATGAACCGTCACCAGTGACAATGGCCCGAGGTCTCTACTTCCTGTCCTTCCCCACTCTGCTCACTCTTCCTTTCTGCTTCCGTGAAGGGGAGAATCTTGGCTTGGTGCTAGTCTGTGATATTTGTGCAGTTTGGTAAAGAAAGAGTAGGCCTCATGCTTAGGTCTTTCATGGGCAGAAAGACTGGCTAGAACTGACTATTTTATTTTCATTATATTTAAGGATTTTTTGCTTTACTTTTTGTCATGAAAGGTAGATAAAATCATAAGATACATTTTCACACTTGAGACTTATATTTAATAATGGTTAACATTTTTCCTTATTTGCTTAATTCTTGTGGCTTAAATATTTCCAAGTATATAGATACTGGTACAATGTTTTACTCAGAAATACTTCAGGATTCAGACATTTTAGATGACCGGTCATACTTACTATTGCTTACTTTATGATTTTATCCTATTTAATTTTTATATATATAATAGATTCATGTTTTAAAATTCCAAGGCTATACAAGGGTCCATAGTAAAAATGTTAGTTATATAGTGTTCCCTGGACCCTGAGAGGACAGGAGTCAACGTTTGCTTTCTTTTAGATCTCTTTAGAAATAGTTTGTGATTATATTAGAAAATATATTTGGATTTTTTTTTCTTGTTATTTAAATGGTATCATACTTTAAACACTGCCCTTCCTCTTACCTTTGTGGCTTCTATCCTGAAGATCATTACATGATCACGCGTTAAAAGTTCCCTCCTAGCCTTTTCCTTGCCATGACAGAGGGGACCTGTTTGCTGTTTGTGGTCAACGTATCTTGCTCTGTAACTTACATCTTGCTCTTGTTCTGTAAATCTATCTCTCTCGTCCTCAATAGACTTTGTTTCATGATAAAACAAAAAAAAGCTTCTTCATTCATTTTTATGGTTTTTTTTTTTTTTTTCCCCTTGCAATTATTTGTTGAAGAGGTCTCAGCTCATTTGATCTGTGGTATTTCTTGAGAGGCACATAACATGTGAGTGGTGATCAATACCTGATCCGTTAATTCTTTAAGGATTGCAAAATGGTGTTACTCTAATTCATTATTCTTTATTAACTTATTAGCTGGACTATTTTTATGAAGGGAAATGCACATTTGTCTGTTAATGTACCCAGTGGCAAATTTCATGTTATTTTACTTACTGGTGCTCAAATTGTCCCGTCTTTGATCTTAATAATTTTTGATCATTTTCTTGCTCTATGATGCTTTAAGATGTATAAAGGATCATATTTTACAGTTCTTGTTACAGGGTTGGAATCAGCCATTTCCCTAAAGACCACTGGTGTCTTTTGATATGAAGTGGTTTAAGACCTCAGTGTGGGGACTGGGGTTGCTCAGGACTTACTGGGTTTAAGGCTGTTTCAATAGGTAAACAGAAAAATAACTCCAGGCTCATCTCTATAAAACAAGGTATATGTATTTATTTTTAATTTCAGATTAAGGGTACGAACAACCGGGTCACAATAGGATGTATATAAAGAAACCAATAGGTACTTTAGACTTTTCAAAATCAATTATCTCAATAAATCATAAAAAATTTTAAAAAGGAAGCCTAGTTTTTATGTCTGTCCCTCTTCCCTGTTACCTTCTTGTATAAGCTAAAAAAATTATTGATCTTTGTTTTTTAATATAAACATATGCATGTGTAGCTTTGCATTGTCCTCATTTAGATATATGAAACCATTTTTCACACATTTTCTTTATTCATGAAATAATATATAATAGAGATTGCTCCATAGTGGGTTTTTTTTTTTTTTTTTTTTTTTTTTTTGTGACAGTTTTACTCAGTCACCCTGGATAGCATGCCATGGCGTCATAGCTCACTGGGGCAACCTCAAGCTCTTGGTTCAAGAGATCCCCTTGCTTCGGACTTCCCAGTAGCTGGGATTACAGGTGCCCGCCACAATGCTCGGCTGTTATTTTAGAGAGGAGGTCTCATTGTTGCTCAGACTGGTCTCGAACTCCTGAGTTCAGGCAATCCACCTGCCTCAGCCTTGCAGAATGCTGGGATTACAGGCATGAGACACCCATGCCTGGCCTCCATGGTGGTTTATAGAGCTATTCCTCACTCCTTTTTTCCAGCTTTGTCATAGTTTACCCATCAGCCCCTTGTCTGTGGGTGATAGGTCCATTTTCAGTCTCACTGTTACAAGGAGTCCTCGTTTATGCTTATCCCTGCTGAATTTTAGCCACTGTGTCTTTGGAATAGATACTAGATCAGTGGGTAAGTATGTATGCAGTTTTGTCAGACATTGCCAAATCCTTCTTCATAGCAATCATACCATTTTGCAATACCACCAAGAGCAGATGAGGACCTGCTTCCCCAGAGCCTTTCCAGCAGAGTATGTCAACAAGCCTTTAGATTTTTGTTAGTCTGATGGGCAGAGGGGATTATCTGAATATAGTCTTGTGAGTGTTTCTCTTACAAGCTTTTCTGTGTGAATAAGAGCCATCTGGAACATAGTATGTGTCAGCAAATGTTAAACTAATCATGTTCCTCTATAATGTTGAAATGAATTAAAATTTTAAAGTGAGCACTGATATTACAGCAACAAAAGTGGAGGAAGGAAGGAGTTGTCTTATGCAACAATATATTAAGAGAATTATCTGCTTAATAAGAAGGAGAGAGAAAAAGTATTAGTATTTCTTCTGCTCAGAACAGTAGAGACTATTACAGGCATCTTACCTGAAAAAATTGATAAAATCATAAAAGCAGAAATAATGTTCATAACTTAATTCCTCAACTGCTAAAATATTAGAATGGAAGTTGCTCCCTGGAGCTTGAAGAAGTATACATTTATGTCTCTATCATTATTTTAGTTATTTTTTATGGAATACTTTCTTATATCAAGCATTGTGCTACAGCCTTTTCTACAGAGTATGGTATATATAGCAAAATAGCTGCTTAACGACCCTGAGTCCAAGTCATAGGATAAATAGCAAAAGTATTCATGTAGTTCATGATGGTGAGCATGTCAAATTTATTGCTCTTGAGAGGTCAAAAAAACTGAAAGTGGAAAATTGTAAAAGGGTTTGGAAATATACTGTAATGTATATTTAATTTAATGAACTATATTCAATAAATATATAACCAATAAAATGCCTTAAAGGAATATTTAATAATGTGGAGAAGTTTTTATAATATGTTCAGATTATAAAACAGTTCTAAGGAGTGGGGTTTTGTATTATGTTAGAGATTAATTATTTGGAAGGTAATTTATCAAAAGCACAAGGATTTATGCAAAGAAAGAAACGCAAGAATAGGAAAAATAGGCTGTCTCCTTATAGCTGAGAGTCATAATTGGCTAACCTTGAAATAAGTCATTTAATTTAAATTACAGATTTAAATGTTGTCATTTTAGTTTCAAACCATTTTAAAAATGTAAATCACCTATGATTTTAGTAAGAAGTTTTGTTTCTATAGCCGCTTATAGGAAGGCACCATTTTGAACATTTTTGTCTATGTTTTATTTAAAAAAGGCAACTCAGAAGCTTCTCAGTCTCCATTAAAAGAAAATGAAATAAACATACTTATCTGTTATATTTTTGCTTTGTTTTGCAAGAAATGCAATGCTTGAATGTGGATTACTGCCTTCATGATCTTTTGATCTGTTTTAATTTATTTCGACTAAGAATGCTCAGCTTTTACGTGATAATCCTCTGTCTATATCATAATAACTTGATTTAATTTGAAACAGATTTTATGTACAGACAAGCAGGGACAATTACTCTGATTCTGCATATGTGTGTGTGTGTATCAGTAGTGTCCCTATGAAATTATTCTATTCTTTATAAAGATTTGTTCATTTCAGCCACCACTCATGGGGCGCCTACGTTCCAGACCATATCAGCTGGTGCACCTGCCCGGTGACTGTGGCCCTCAAAGGCCTATGGTGGCTGGTGGCACTCCCCAGAGTGTGTGCAGAGGCTTTTAGCAGGGAGCACTTCCCCAGCAACAGGAAGGTGTGGGTCAAGCTGGAGGTTATGGGCTTCAAGCTCAAGCCCTTGCTGAGGACCAAAGGAGAGGCTGAGCACAGATGGTGAAGGCCTTTGTGTGCCCTGCAGAGGAGTCGTCGCTATGTTCTGAAGGCCGTGGGGACACATTCAGTGATGAAGCAGGGGACTGATGTGGTGGTTTTGGAGAGAATAGTGTGGTGTTTCCATTAGTAAGAAGGTGGAAATGGTGACAAATTTGATGCAATTAAATTCTGAAGAAACACAGCCCACTACTGTGAGGACTGACTGGTGACTCAAAGAAGATGGCCTTGACAGAGATGGAGAACGTAGACTCTCAAGGACTTTCTGGAAAGTGGGAGAAATTTAGTTTGCTCCCTGGGTTTCTGCCTGGCTGTGATTGGAGGCTGGATTAGCCAAGATATGAGAGAAGCCAGCTGGGGCTTAGTGAGGAATAAGGAACTCATTTGGGGGCATTTTAAATTTGAGTGTCTATGGAACAAGAATGCAAGGTATATAGTTGGAAAGAAAAGAACAGATTAGAACTCTAGAAAAATCTTCAGTAGAATGTAGATTTGACTCAGAGGGGTGGTGCTTGTCAATTTGGGTTTAAGCAAGGTTACCAAATCTTACAGCAGTGGTTTGTAAGTGATGGTGGGAATTACTCCCAGGGGTATTTGGAAATGTCTTTTGGTTGCCCCAGTGACTTGGAGGCTGTGCTGGCATTAGTAAGTGAGAGCCAGGGGGCCAGGCATCCTGTAATTGTCAGAACAGTCCCACACAAGCATGAACTATCTCACCCGGGTGTCCTCCTGAAGACGCAAAGGAGACCAATGTCGGAATTTTGGCACAGAAACACCTGAGGGGGGTGTGGGTTGGGAGAGAAGTGAAGTACCTGGATGAGAACTCCATAGTGTGCGCTCACCTTTCTCAAGTCCTGTGGCTGTGAAGTTTTCTCTCTTGTTTATACGTTTCTGTTACCTTCTGTCTTGTGTCATGGGCCTGGCAACTGTGCTTGCCAGCCCTCCTTGAAAGGTGGCTGATGACCCTGTATTGGCCCCTCCTAAGCAGGTTGCCACGCTTTTCCTTTCCCCAGGATGACGCATGAAGTCCTTTAAGTTTATGTAGTAACTCCGTGGCTTCAGGTCCGTGCCAGGACGAAGCCTCTGACTCCCAACTCTGAACCTACTTCCTTCCTCCTTAACTATGTTCCCTGACTCATTTACAGACTGTCCCCAGATTCATGATCTCCCTGTCCCCAAAGCCTAATCATCCTGTGGAAAGGGGAGTATTAGCCTTTTTCATTTGGAAATGAATTGGCTTAATTCATAACCACATATCACACACAGTATATGCTTAGCATGTTTGCATATTTAAAAATTTTTATTTTGGTTCTTTCTTTCACAAATCTGTGTTCAGTTAGAATGATTGAGAGATAATTGCCATGTTAATAGAAAAAGACCTGTAACTGTGACTAATTTACATTAGCTCGCAAGGAAATATGGTTTAATACCAGTTTTTAAGTTTAAGATCCATGGTAAAAAACTGACGATATCAAGAAAAGAAATTGTCTTTTATACCAAACTGAATATTAACCCTACTGTTTTGTTTAGAAACTCTAAATAGTCTGAGAAAGAGCTTTTGTGTTGAAAGTCTTGCATCAAATGAAAATTCAGTGATTCTTTGCTATGACGCTTTATAAAATGATGTGTTTTTATCCTCAGTTCTGAGTTTTCATTTTAAAGATCTGGGTTATGGTAACAACCTTTCATTTACATTTTTTCAGTCACAGAATATGCTGTTATTTGCATCCTATAAAATCTATACTGTTTGGCAAGGTACCTGTTTCTCTTTCTTCCCATTGCAAAGATAAAACATTGGTGTTTCTTTGGAAAGCCATTTAAAGCTAAAACCATACTTGTCTTCAGTTTCTGCAAAGTAAAAATATCCATCAATGTGCCTTTGTGTCTTGAGAAATTGAATTTGTTCCCAACATATAATGAGCTGTTAATGCCAGATTCTCTGGTTTCTGGTTTGTGTAGAAGGGCAAATTACAATAATAGTAAACATATAGTACTTACCCAGCACTCGAGGCTCCGGAAGATTTTTTTCTTAATTTTAATCAGATATATTAAAATTTGAAATATCATGGACATTAAAAACAATTTTAAGTGCATATACTTGAACATTATTGTACGGACTGAGTTCATACTATCAAAAATGACATTTTATCCAAATAATAGCACCATCTATCTGCGTTATAAATTATGGTTTCCATTTGGTAATTAAAATTCTAAACTTCAGTGCTTCAACCAAAGAATAGCAAGCTTTCAAAAGTTTTTTTATAGTATTAGTGTTAGCATGTCATCCTTTTTGACTAATACTTAAAGCCAAATTTTAAAAAGAGAAACATGTTAAATTTAACTAAGCCAGAGAATGTGGAAGTCTTTAAGTTGTAGAACCTGTTTAATTTTTGCCCTGAAGTAATCGCCATTTCTGTTGGGCTTTTTTTGTTAGCAAATATTCTTTCCTTGCTCCTTTTGTACTCCGGGTTAAGTTTATCACAAAATCTTTGGTAAATAAAGCTATTCTGTTATTTTCCTTACCATAACAGAGAAACTTCATTCCTTCTAAAACCAACTTTTTCAACCGACAGTTGATAGTGACATTTGGAAGCTACTCTTGCGACACTTTTTGACTTTTTCTCTATCCTGGGAAAGAAGAACAAAGACGTTCATTTGGAATTCACCTCACCTTCTCCCAGTGACAGGGGCATTCTGGCCCCTCTTGTTTGGCTCTTACCAACAACCAAATATAAATCAATCAATCAATCAATCAATCAATAAATAAAGTGATAGTAAAAGAAGTGCTTAGCTGGGTATCATTTAAAGTAGAGAAATAAGGCTGACAGGTGTCTCAGTGAGACGGACAGTCCTTTTGCTTGGGACTGTAGAAAGCAGGTGGCATCTGTACTGGTAAAGTTGAACAGGAGGCATTGCCAGTTGAAGTGTTGAAAATTTGACATTAGGTCAGTTTTGGTGGATTTATTCAAAAGATGGTGAATCTTTGACTGCAAAATGCTTCTGTTAAAATGAAGCCATAGTCTTTGCTTTTTTTCCCCTTCCCTTTTTCACATTTAATTTTTTTTTTAATTATTATGGGTACACAATAGTTATATGCGTTTGTGGGGTACATGTAGTATTTTGATACAAGCATGCAGTGTGTCATAACTACATGAGGATAATTGGGGTTTCCGTCACCTCACACGTTTATCATTTCTTCATGTTAGGAATGCTCCCATTCTCTTCTTCTAGTTATTTGAAAGTACACCCTAACTTATTGTTGATGATCTTTGAAAGTGAGGAGGGAGGGGTCAAAGCCTATCATGACAGATTTATAATGGTGATCAGATCGAGCCAATATTGACTGTGATTTGAAATGTATGTGGCCCATGGCTATCAAAATTAGAAAAAAACTATAAGTACAACAGTACAAATTAATTTCTCTATGTAAATGAGAGATACAATTTTTTTTTTTTTTTTAAACAACAGTGTCTCACTTTATTGCCCTCAGTAGAGTGCTATAACGTCATAGCTCACAGCAACCTCCAACTCCTGGGCTTAGGTGATTCTCTTGCCTCAGTCTCCTGAGTAGCTGGGACTACAGGTGCCCTCAACAACGCCTGGCTATTTTTCTTTTGCAGTTTGGCCGGGGGCTGTGTTTGAACCCACCACCCTTGGTATATGGGGCCGGTGCCCTACCCACTGAGCCACAGGCACCGCCTCCAGAGATACAATTTTTTAAAAAGCACACCCATTAACAAAAAGGGTGACTGATTAGAGATATGCACTTAATTCAGTCTCTTCTAAAATCTCTGTAAAAATGAGGAAGTGAATACACAAACAAGGATTAAAAAAGTGAAAAAGAAGAGACACGAGCAACAGCATTTTGGAACCTGCAAAGCCCGAGATGATGACTCCCCGTAACCCTTTCAGGCAACGCAAGAAAGGTTAAATCTAACCTGGTAGTGAAGTAAGCCAGGAAACAAGCAGACTCAAACCCAAGACTTCTGAAAGGTGTGGGAATTGGTGACAAAGCTGGCAAAGGTGTGAGTGCAACCAGGAGTTTTACGAAAGTCTGTTCAAGGAGTAGTGGGACCCTGGATCCTTTCCTCACCCCAGCAACAGGGAAGACTCATGAACACTGGACTGGGAGCCGCAGGCCCCACCTGAAGAGGGGTGGACTACTGGACAGGAAACGAGGATAGTGTGACAGCCGGTACCTGAAGCTTTCTGTCCCCATTCTCCATTTGGAACCCTGGTAGCCAGGTGCACGGGTATCTGCCGTCCTTTTTTGTTGAATGGTGATGGGCATAGTGCAGGTTAAGTAACATTTTTCAGTGGATTTTATGCTCAAATACATCATTACTATCATTACTACTAAGTTTTTTATTTCAAAATATTAAGGGAGCACAAATGCTTTTGTTTGTGGATACCTTTTGTAATGCTTAAGTCAGGGCTTTTACATACGGATGTGCCCATCACCCAAATAGTGTTCATTATACCCAATCTTCATTGTTAAGTTTTGCAGAAAGCAGTAAGTTAAGGATTACAGCAAGAACATGTAAAACTTTAAAAAATAGAATCATTGGGCGGCGCTTATGGCTCAAGGAGTAGGGCACCAGCCCCATATACCGGGGGTGGTGGGTTCAAGCCCGGCCCTGGCCAAAACTGGAAAAAAAAAATGCAGCCATTTTGGTAACCTGTTAGGCAAATACTTAGTGGCTCTAAGTCTGTTTCTCCCTCTGTTTAATAAGGATGGCAGTATACACGTACCTAACGTCATAGTACTGTTTTGAGAATTAAATGATATAATACATATAAAATGCTTAGCGTGACACACGGTATGCTCTCAAATAGCTATTATTTTGTGCTATTCTTACTGTCATTTTGATCGTCTATGTCTCTGAGGTTTGTGTTTGTGAACATATATCCTCCCATCTACTGGCTTTTCCCAGCATTCCTCTAGGACCAGGTTAAAGAGTAGATCTTGTTTTATACAGAGTCTAGTTCAATGGTTTGTGGCACAGAGTTACAACACTTTAGCAATCATTTTAATTTTAATATTGAATGAAGTCAAAGTAAACAGACTCTTCCATAATCCTAAAGCTTGTTCATTATGACTTAGACTAAGACTAAGATCTGAGCTGTATGTTTCCAACGATGTTTCCAACGAGACGGTCTTTTCCTTGGGAGTGGCAGAGTCCTTGGACCGGTGGTCAGAGCATGCCCGGCATACTCCAGCAGCCAGGCAGGCAGTTCTCCTGGCTGCTTTTTGCAGGCATGTGGGCCTGGGATGTTCCTTTTTGCCTTTGCACATTACCTTTGCAAGCTCCAAGTGTCTGTGGATTCTGAGTTGCCAAGTGGAGATTTATACCAGATAATGATCCTGGTTGGGACAGATTAAAGTGTTACCAAGCTCAGTCATTAGCTGTTATCAATTTTAGTGTGGGGTAGATCTTGGTGGAAAAAGAAACAATGGCTGGGGTTTAGTTGTGGTATTTCATCTGCATTGCATTTACAGCTGTGGAGTTTGGAACCATTACATGGATTTTTGACTCTGCCAGTTATGAGTAAAACAAGCAGGACCACACAGTTTTTCAGGCCGATGGAAAAGATTTTAATGTAAACTTTGTGATCTAGCCAAGTTAAATCTAGCACTTGATTTAAGCACAACGAGGATGGTTGATGTATTAAGTTTCAAAAGCAAATTCTTCTAAGCTTTCTAATCGCTTATTTATTGTGAGAGGTTGCTTCTAATTGCTACACATTAATTATTAGCATCTGGGCCTCAGTGTTGTGTTTTTCCAGCACTTTTCTTATTTCATATGATATAACCCTTTACGTCATGGTGCAAGGTACAACCGAGTCCTCCAGTAATGTTGTTTTGTTCAGTGTCATTTCATTATAACATTGATGAGAAAGAAAAGTCTATTCCCAGCCAGGATCATTGTTGGTGTGGAGTTTGCCTGTTCTCCTTATGTCTGCGTGAGTTTCCTCCCACACCCCAAACACATGCATGTTAGTTGAATTGTGTGTCTACATGGCCCCAGACTGAGGGAGCGTGGGGTGCGACTGTGCCTGGCAGTGGTCTGTCCAGGGTTGGCCCTTGCCCTGGGCCCTAAGCTTAGGCTCTGGGCACCTGTAACCCTCAATGGGAATAAGCTGTTGGGAAAATAAATGAATGGATGGATGAATACAAATGATTACAAAATACATGTTAGTCTAGTGTATTAACTAGGTAATAATACAGATATACAACAAAAATAACGTGGTTCGAAAGCACGCAGGGGGGCGGCCGTGTTTGTGATTGTTTTTGAACTGTGTGGTATTAGGAGAGGCTCCTCACAGTTTGACTTTGGAAATATCTACGTACAGATTTGACCTCTACCCCTACAGCCACTGTCGCTCACGGCTTCACCAGACATTGGGTAAATAATTATCTTACCTCTTTTTCTTCATGTTTCATGAATGTATCGCTCACACTTATTTCAGTGTTTTATGTGGAAGTGTTTTGGAAGTTTAGTGGTGTTTTTGTGACCAGAATCATCCTGTGGGAACTTAACTCTTATCTATATGAATTAGCCCATGGTAAAGTTGGTTTGGCTATGTAACATCTCACTAACAGTCACAGTTAAAATTAACCTATGGACAGCATTAAGTGAGAACGTCACCACTGTTACCCTTTTGCAGTTGAGGTCCAAATTAATTAGATGCATTTCCTTACAGTTACACTTAAATACAGTTGAAACTAGTGAGATTTTGATTCTTTAGAATGCATTGGTGTAGATTACTTGTTCAAAAGCACACGGATATTTTAAATGTAGTTAAGGGTTCTGTCTGAAGAACTGAATTTTAATTCAGACCTCTGCTAGAGATTACACATCTGGAAAATTATTAGGATACTTTCCTTTCAGTGTACATCACCCATGGAGCTGGTTATAGGCAGTGATTAGACTCATGTCAGATTTGAATGTCTTTAACCTCTTAGAGTGTGAAGACCTTAAAAGCAAAGAGTATCTCGTCTTCAGTGACACAGCTCTCTGGCGCTTCATGGTAACATCGTCTAGTCCTTTCCTCACGGACCTTGCACCCTAAGTGAGGAATATTGTGCAGTATCTTTATCATAAGTAGTCGCTAAATGTATCTCCATGGTTGCAGTTTTGCAGTATGTTCTAGAAATAAGGTAATTGATTATAAAAGTGTCCTATAATTCAAAATCTCTGGTTTTGTGTTTATTAACTTTTACATATATGTCTAATATATATTATCCTCAGATTAAAAAGATACCCAGGGCTCAGCACCAGTGGTAGTTCTGTGGTTAGGGCATCAGCCACATACACCGAGGCTGGCGGGTTCAAACCTGACCCCGGTCTGCTAAACAACTATGACAACTGCAACAACAGAATAGCCTGGTGTTGTAGTGGGCGCTTGTAGTCCCAGCTACTTGGGAGGCTGAGGCAAGAGAATCACTTGAGCCCACAGTCTAAGGTTGCTGTGAGCTGTGACGCCACAGCGCTTTACTGAGGGTGACATAGTGAAACTCTGTCTCAATAAAATAAAATAAAAAGACACCCAAATAATTTATATTAAACTCCTTAAATTACTTTTACAGTGATTTGAGAAGAAAAGAAAGTGTATTTTTGGAAGGTGCTGACTTAATAGAGGTTATAATTCCTGCTTTTTGGTCTGAAAAATATAATGTTTGCAAAATAAACTTTTATGCAAAACAATTTTGCATGTCCTTCTTAGGATTCAAAGAAAAGAATTCTTTATCTCTTATAGTAAATACTGAGTGACCTCACAGCAAAATATTTTAATTTTTTAGAATGTCAACTTTGTGTAAAAGTGTATGAAAATGTGATTTTCTTAAAAAATTCTGAAATCACTTTCTGCATACTGAGAAGACAGATAAATATTGTTTTAAATACTAATTCAATATATTATCACTATGCTCTAATTTTTTTAAGGTTGTGGATTAAATCTTATAAGCTTTGTGTTTTTAAATTTTAGAAGTATATTTATAGAAAAATCTTGAGGAACCTGTGTATATGGTGAATGGTATTTGTTAAAAGAACTTAACAGATATTTTATTTATACAGTGTTTTCTTTGGATTTCAAAAAGTTTTCGGGAAATGATTTGGTCTTGGAAGAAAAATTTGGTGGAAAGTTTCCATAGAAATGTCGAGATTGGCTAAGATTGACCTTGTCACTTGTGGGGGATTCAAACAAAGGTCTCTTTGTAACAAGAAAAACTGTCTCTGTATTGGGAGTTCATTGGAATTTCTTTTCTAGCAGAGAGAGTGATATGAAGGGCCAGAGCAGGGCACAGTAGGGATGCTGTGTGTATGTGCTGAAGTGTCCTGTGATGTAGCTCTTGCTTCGGTTTTCTCGTATGTATTTGATAGATACTCCTTACTTATACTTATTTAATATGTATTTATGCAAATATTTAGATATTTTTGAAAAACATCTGCTATGAATAAGGTATTTTCCAGCACATCCCTGCTGACCATTCCCACTTGAGAGCATTCAGTTGAGACAGGAGCAGGAGTGAGTAACCCTTGAAGCTGTTCATGGGGATCTTGCTAAGTAGGATTAAGTTAAAGGTCTTGAGGAGGACTGGCTTTAAAAAGTCAGTATCACAGACTTAGCTACCTTATCCTCAACTTTTCTAATAAATTTAGAAATCAGGATATCATTTCTGAGAGGTACACAGTAGATGATTTACTGTTACTCATGAAGTATTCTTTCCAGTTTAGAGGTAGGGGGAGTATTATTTAGGCTCAAAACATTTTTCTCCTGCATACTGTTGACGAAAACATATTCTTCTGGACTCTTTGAAGACCTCTGTATTCAGAAACACAAGTGTGCAAACTGGAGAAACTTTTGCTTGCCTTGGTCTGTTTTATTTTGGGTCCTCTCATTGTAAACTAATTCCCAACTTTGAAGACTTGCTTGTTCGTTTGTTTTTGACACAGAGTCTCACTCTGTTGCCCTTGGCTAGAGTGCCATGGCCACAGCCTCGCTCACTGCAACCTCATACTTCTGGGTTCAAGTGATCCTCCTGCCTCAGTCTCCTGAGTACTGAGACTACAGGAGAGCCCACCCCAACGCTCAGCTGATTTTTCTATTTGAAGTAGAGACGGATCTCGCTCTTGCTCAGGCTGGTCTTAAATTCCTGACTTTAAAAGCGCCTCCTACCTTGGCCTCCCAGAGTGCTAGGATTACAGGCTGAGCCACTACACTGGCTTTAAGATGAGTTTTTATTGACCATATTTCTCTTTCGGAGACTGGCGCGAGGAATCTTAATCTTATCCTTAGGCAGATCACTTCCTCCCTCTCTCTGTCAGCTACTAAGTCAGCTTTCCATCAGCATGGAACTCACGTTGATTGGAATAACTGAAGAATCAAAAACCAGGGCCCTAAAGTCCACACTTGCTGTGAGTTCATTATCACCAACTCGCACTGGAGAATTATTAGGTTGTTTCAAAAGTTTTGTCCCTTTTAATGTCATGTGTTTTTGTAGCTCCATATCTCAATAAATATTTATTCTACTGTGTCGTGGTATATACTGATCAATGGAGAATTTTGTACTCTATACATTGATGCTGTTCATTTTTTTCTACTTTTAATTTTTTTTATT